>JARQOD010003409.1:0-65286 GCA_033576555.1 Oophaga sylvatica | reverse complement strand
GTATTTTTTTTTATTTTTTTATACTGCAGCCCCAAAAACCCTTTCCTGTACACTGGGTCATTCTCGTTCTTTATTATTCTGTATATTAAACTACACCCCCATTTCCCCCTTTTCCCCTGTCCCAGGGGTGAATTTCAGTACTTATTATTCTTATTTTTATATATTTTATATATATTTTATTTTTAATATAATATATTTTACACCACCCCCACTTTCCCCCCCTGTATGGGGGGTTTGAAATTTTTCAGTATTGTTTATTTCTATATATACCCTGCACGACCCTTCTCCTGTCCTTAAATGGGAGTAATTTCATATCAAAAATTATTCTGTATTTTACACTGCATTTCCCATTTTCCTGTCCTTTTTATGAAAAAATTTTCTCATACTTATTATTCTGTATAATCCCACTGCACATTTCCACTTCTCCCCCCCTTTACGGGGTGAATTCTCAGTTATCTGTATTATTCTTATATATATACCGCCAAATTTCCCCACTTCTCCTACCCTTTTTTAAACTTTTAAAAATTCTCAGTGTCTGATTTTTCGTATTTTTACACTGCACACCCCCACTTCTCCTTTCCCTTTTTAAACAGGGTTTTAATTTCAGTATCTTTTTTATTCTGTTTTATACCGGGCCAAAATCCCCAATTCTGCTGCCCCTGTTTTGGGGGGGTTTTTTTCCCCGTATTTGTAGTTTTGGGTATAAAACACGCACGTACCATTCTCCTGCCTGTATATGGGGCATTCTCATTTACCTTATTATTCTGTTTTAAAATATGTTTTCGACCCCCACCACAATTGGGTTCCCGGGCAAGGGGGGTACTCAGAGCCACCCCGGGAAAAGTCGGGGATTTTGTCGGGGGTTTGCGGGGGGGGTTTTTGGGGGGCCCCGGGGCGGTCTGGCGTTTTTTTTGGGGTTGGGGATATTTACGGGGGAAAACAAATTTTACATTTTCGTGACGCCCCCTGTTTTTTTGGTATTTATACCAGCGCTGCTGTAGATCTCTGGGGGATGGTGAGCAGCTAGATGGGGCCCCCCTACGGTGGACTTTCCCTCAGGCGGAGTTATTTAGGGGATTGTGCGGGCATGCAGTAATAACTCATCTCACACGTAAAAAGTTTTTTCCATACCTTTACTTGCAGAAGGGAAAAGGGGGGCCCCCCAGGGGGGTTTGAGGGGGTTGAGGGGGATATTTTTAGGAAAAACTTAAGCAATTGGGGCCCCCTTTAACTCCAATGAAGCTGAGACGACCAGTTTTAAGGGGTTTTTCTCTAAAAATTCCAGCTTATTTTTTAGCTTTCTCCCCATCATGTTTTGGGTTGGAGTTTTTTTTGGGGAAAAAGGGTTTTTTCCATATTGTCGTGCAATGATTTCGGGCCCCCCCTTTCCCCTCCCCCCCTTTTACGTACTGACTTTTGGGGGTTTTTCCGCCGCGACCTAGGGCCGGGTAGATTTCTGGTTTTTTTTTTCCTTCTTGAAACAAAGATGTTTTCGGCCCCCAAAACCCGGGGAGATTCGTGAGGTATTCTTCACCTTTGCATTCCTTGCTTTTTTCCCCCTTTTTCCCTTCGCTTGCTCATTTTCTAGGGTTTTTCACCCGTTCGGGGGGGCACACTTTTACTAGGCCGGGGAAATTAAAGTACCTATACAACCACAATTTTAAAAATAAGATAGAGCAGAGTCCTAAGACGTTTTTTTCTCTCCAAGTTGGCACCTCTCCACGACCCCTCCTTTTCCCCCCCCCTCTGGGCGTTTTAAGGGACGGGGACTAAGAAAAACTTTAAACCCCTTTTTTTCCCCCCACTCACCCCCGGTATTGTGTACCAGGGGTACACATTCCCCCAGGGGGAAAACAGCACTCCCGGGGTTTTTGGAAAAAAAGACAGAAAAAATTTTGTTTATGCAATAAAAAATTTTGGGAAAAAAAAAAATTTCCCCCCCCCGGGGGGGAAGACTACTTTGAACGTTACAAAAAAAAAAAATAAAAGTAGTATCAAATAGCATTTTCAATAAATAGAATAAAAAAATTTTTGAAGGCCCCCCCAAAAAAAACCTTTTAACGGGGGCCTGGGGGCTGCAGGACATCCAAAAGCGGAACCCCCACCTCCCCCACCACACGGGTTTTTGGGGTTTAGAGGGAGTCAAGGTTTCTGTGAAACCTTTAAAAGGCACTTTTTGCAAAATTTTTACGGGTACTTTTTTTTGGGGTGGCTCAGTCCCACCTCTGAGCCCTTTTAAACGAAGTTGATAGGGAAAAACACATTTAATTTTTAGTTTTTCAAAAATAATTTACATCAGTTTCAAACTTTTTCTGATATCTAATGGTAATTTCCCTTTTGTGATTCTCTCTTTCCTAGGGGGGGGTAGTTTCAGGAAATCAATTTGGATCGTCTGCACTATGAAACGGTAAACCAAAAACTCCTTTTAAAAATTTTTATGGATCTGGGAAAAAGGGACTGGGTGGCTGGGGGGGGTGACGCTTCACCAGGGATCCCCTAGTAGGGGGCCTGCGCGGGGGGGTGTCCATCTTGAGGTTTTCAGGTTTAGGGGCTGCTGGAATGGGTAACTCCCGACGGGCTCAATGGCACCACAGGCACAACTTTGGGGGTAAAAATTTTCCCCTTGGGCGAAAAAACTGCAACACTGGAATTATCACAGCATCTCCCAGTCGGGGCCAATCCCAGGAAAAAACCCCCCAAACGGTGTGATGCCCCCTTTTTTTTTCTTTCTTTTTGATAGGAAGGGTTCTTTTCCCAAACCTTTTTTAAATTTTTTGGAAAAAACTTAAAAAGACCCCTTTGGCACAGTGGTCGTTGTTCTTCCCGCTTTACTGACGCACAAACTTTTCTTTGTCGTTTTAGAATTTTGATGCAGGGTCTTGTCCCCTGATTATCCTTTATTTCTTTTTTTTTTTTCTTTTTAATCTACCTCCCCAGCAAAAAGGGGCTTGGGGGGGCATTTCGGGGTTTTAAACATTTTCCTTTTTTTCCCCTGCCTTTTAAGACTTTTCCCCCCACAGATTTGTTTCTCTTTTGTATTGCCCCTTTTTCCGTTTTACGCCCATTCTCAAAAAAACGTCGTCGCCCCGGTTTACCACCCCAAAATTCTAGATCCATTGTGTTTTCCGGGGCCCTTTTTCCAAAAGATGGCGGGGGTGCATTAGTTAGCTTACAAAGGGATAGGGGTTTTTAAAAATAAAACCCAAAACAGGTAAAAATCCGCGGCCCACTGCGGGGGCTTTACGGGAACATACAAAAACTGGAAATGGTCCCCCATGGCAAGGGAGAGTTCCAGATCTACTCGGCGCAATTTCGTGGCCCGGGGCCCCAAATTCCAGGGGCGAGCGTCCGGATGGTTGCAGGGGGCCTTTTTTACCTAGCCCTTTTTTCTGAGACCACAGGGTCCACATTAAACCCCCTTATGGGGCTGGCATCCCCCCCGTAAAACCGGTTAACGGGGTTTCCCCCGTTCCCCACCAAAGTGTCGTTATGTGGTGCTTCCAACCCCTTGGAGTCTGTCTTTGGCCCCCTTTTTCCCCCCCTTTCAGGGTTCTGGGGGTTTGATCTTCTGCAAAAATTCTCCTAAGGAACAATGCTTCTCTCGTTCCACAGGGCTTGGCGGGCTTTAGGTGCATCCTTTTTCCAAGGGGGAGCCTTCTTGCTTTAACAACTCCTTGATGTGGCTGACCACTGGTCACTGTCCTGAGTCTCTTTCCAGCTGTGTTGGGGTTAAAGGTTTAATGTTGCACCATTTTGTTTCTGTGGACTTGATGCTCGTGGACTACCCCATTTCGAGGGGAACGCGGGTGCTCAATTTTTTTCCAGGTCGTGATTTTTTCCGTATCAGAGTCATGCGGCATACGGGACAACGCAAACAGCATTAGCATTCTTTCGACCTGCCCGGTACTTGATAGTAAAATGGTAATTGGACAACCGAGCCATCCACGTGCTCCATGGACCCAGCTTGGCGGTTTCCCGGTGCGTTAGCGGGTTGTTATCTGAAAGCAGTGAACTTATTGGGGCCAGATAGTGTTAATTTTCAGTAAATGGCCCAGCCAGCGCCCGAAACTCCAGCTTGAAGTGCTATAATTTTCCGGATTCCTTTCGTTGGGGCCCGAGTTTTCTGCTGGCAATATGCGATGACTTTTTCTTGTCCATTCGCTTCTACTGAGAACTGCTCCCAGCCCCTTTTTACTGGGTCGGTGTACAACAGGAATCGGTTTGGGTGTAATAGGTAGGTTAAGATCTCTCACCTGTAAGGATCTCTTTCATCTTTTGGAATGCTTCAGCCTGTTTTTCCCCCAGTTAAAGGGAGGGTTTCTGCTCTTTAAGGGTTGTCCTACCAGGAGGTCCTGTAAAGGAGTGCCTTCTTCGTGTAATCTTTCACGAATCTCCTGTAGTAACCCGTTTAGTCCCAGGAACTGTCGCACTTCTTAAGGTTCTTCGGCTCCGGCCTTCTGGATGGCGTGACTTTCTCTGGGGTCGGCGCTACTCTTCCGAATGACGATGTGCCCCAAGTATTGTACCCCTTTGCTTGAGTAGATGGCATTTGAGGGTTTCAACTTCATCCCGTTCCTGGGCAGGGCTCAAACACTTCTGCCAGGTGTTAGATGGTCCCATTGTCTTGGAAAACACGATTTAAAGTGTCTAGGATGCACACGGTTTCAAAATTGAGATGTCCCGACGTTTTCCATCACTCTCTGAAATTGTTTTTTGGGGGATATTGAGCCCAAACGGCATTCTGTCGAACTCACAGAGCCCCTTTGGGGTGGTGAAAGCCGTTTTCTCACGATCCTCCTCAGCCACAGCACTTGCCGTAACCACTAGTCAGATCAAGGGTAGAAAAGTAGTTAGCCGTTTTCGGCAGCTAATGATTCTCTTACGTGGTAGGGGTATGTCTTTTGTGTTATGGGTTCACCTGCCTGTAATCCCACAACTTTTCATACTACCATCTTTCTTTTTAACCAAAAACTAGAGGGGCTCCCCCAGGGACTACAAATATCCCTTACACCCCAGTTTCTTCATATCATTAACTTTCTTTAGCCTTCTGAAATGAGCTGGGGTAGGGCCTATCCGCTTTTGTGGGAGGATGTTTCTGTAGGGATATGATTTTTGTACTCCCTTAATGATCCCAAAATCAAAGTAAATTTTTGCTAACCTTGGGCGTACTCTTGCACCACCGTATTACCCCTTGCTTCTGGTGAGCGGGAGTGGTGTCCGTCCCAACATGGAGTCTGACACCATTCGCCACCTGAGTTGCTGGGTTTTTGTCCTCTCTATTTGACAGGGAGTCTAAGGACTCAGCCGGGAGAATGGAATTTTGTCGACCGCATGAAGTTTAGCAATGGTTGCATAACGGGGTAAATTTACCTCATATCTCCCCAATTGAGAAGCCGTACAGGTACTCTCCCATTCACCACTTCTACTACTCCTCTAGCAGTCATAAGTGTAGGTCTATGTTCTGAATGGTGGGGTTCTACTACAGCTTGGTAATTCTGTCCTCTCAGACCTATGGCTGCCCTGCACCAAATGATCATTTCATCATTGGGGGTATCACAATAGGAACTGAGTCAGTGACCCGTACATTACCAATTTCGCCGTCGGTAGACTTCGCTTGCTGCTGACACACCAGGGCCCGGATCTCTCTTTTGGATGACTCTCTTGCCTTGGTCGGGCATATCTCAGCGAGCTGTTGGAGCAAGAACACTACTTCTTCCAAACAATTACCAATAAACATTAGTACCCAATATTATATTTAGACCATTCTCCTCATTTACAGTCTTCACTACCAGAAGTCCCTGGTCTTTCAATCCTTCTTCCCACCTTTACATCTACACATTTTGTTCCAAGTACTTCTACAGGAAGACCATTAGAGGCATAACACGGTAAAGTCAAGGCTCGGGGGTTTAAGATCGTTCCATTGACCAGTACTTGGTATATAGGGATCAGGTATGAGGGTGACTTGAGACCCAGTGTTAGCAAATGCTGGAACAGCAATCCCATCTAAAATAATGGACAGGTAGGGTCGCCGCCCACATACCTGCGGTTCCAGTCTAGGGGGCCTGGGGGTATTCTCCTGGGTGTTGGCCCTTGGCCCGGTTCTGCCCGTTTTAAAGGCACTGTGGAGACAAATGACCTTTTCGGTTTGCAGCGAAAACAGACGATCTCTCGACGAGAAGGGTGTTGATCAGAGGTTGCTCCTGGGGGTGGCGTTGTCCTCCTCCGGGGGGGCGACGTCTTCTTTCTCTCCGGTGCATCCACGGGACGTCTTTGGGCAGTCCGCTAGCAAGATTTTTCCTTCCTTTCTTTCCGCAGTTGCAGGGCACTCATAACAGCAGCCAGATTTTTAGTCAGCTGGCGCACCTCTGAGCGCAGACATTCCAATTCACTGGAGACGTCACCTGCGCTTTGGCTTCGCACTAGCGGGGAACAGGGGGTTACTGCCGGTTCCGGAGTGACTTCACCCTGATGATGTTGAGTGGCCACCTCAGGTTTGCCCAGGGGCCGCAGCCCTTTATTGCCATGTCCTTTAGGGCATCAAAGGTAGCATCCGGATGATCTAAGGACCACCAATTTACAGTTCTGCGTTCCTCTGGGGATCTCAATCCCTGTATAAACTGTTCTTTCAAACATTTTATTCTCATGGAGAGCATTTAAATTGTTAATTTGCTTGAGTGCTTTCAGGGCTCCTTGCAATCGGCAAGCATAGTCCCGGATGCTGTCACCTGGCTGCTGTGAACAGTGATAGAAGGCCATCCGGAGATCCGTTTCTGTGCGGTCTTCAAATATGGCATTTAGTTTAAGGAAAATCGCAGATACCGACTCCATATCAACGGTATCCCAAGTCTCCACTTCCCTCTCAGCAGCGCCAGTTAACTGCCTATTAACACAGCAGCTTTTTGTTTCTCAGGCATGGGTACATTTCCAATAGGCTGCTTACTTCCGCTTGAAGCCTGATAATGTGCCTGGCTCACGCTGTACTGGGGAAGCCATTTCGCCCCAGGCATATATGGAAGCGTTAGTGGCATGATCGGGACTACCGGACTAGGTGCTGGGCCTGCGCCTCCATCTGGCGCTACAATACAGACGGTGCGGGGATTAAGCCCTCCGGCCGGGGCCGCACTGTCAGCCTGTTGTTGTGACATCTTAGCGCCCCCTTGGTTAAACGGAGCCTACCGGTTTCAGACGCTGCTACTTCACAGGCACCGCAGTGGGAACAGGACCTTGTCGCAGGCGCTCTGATGTCAGAGCGCTCACTTCCTGTCGCAGGACCTTCCGATGAGTCAGAGCCGGGGGCGTGTCCAAGACTTTGCGCGCTCTTTCAGGTACGCCCTCCTTCTTCTCCAACGCTTTAGGCGCGAATCTGGCGGCAAATATGGCGGTATTTGGCGCCAAACAACAGCAACAGTCTTTTTCACTCAAACAGTTACATAGGCACGCAGGGCTCGCAATTCTGCGAGTTTCGTATCCTGTTCGTGACGCCAAAGTTGTGTCGACCGCCACCACAATTGTGGGTTAACCAGGGCAATGGGGTACTCAGGACCGAGCCCGTAGAAGTCTATGGGGATTTTGTCACAGGTAGCTGTGGCTCGGTCTGTGGCCCGGGCGGTCTGGCGTATGTTGTTGTTGGGAATATTTACAGGGGATAATATATACAGTTCGTGACGCCACCTGTATTTTTCTGGTAATTAGTACCAGCGCTGCTGTAGATCTCTGAGGGGATGGTGAGGCAGCTAGATGACGGGTCCCCTACAGGTGGGACTCTTCCCTCAGGTCGGTAGTTAGGTAGGATTGTGCAGGCATGCAGTAATAACTCAGTCTCACACAGTCAAAGTCTTTCCATACTTTACTTGCAGATGGTAAGCAGGTCCCAGGGAGGCTGATGGGGTTGATGGAGGATGAGCTTTGAGGCAAACGGTTAAGCAAGTTAGGGGCCTCCTTTAACTCCAATGAAGCTGAGTACGACCAGCTTGAAGCGTAGTCCTCTCTATAATTCCAGCTTATCTTTAGCTGTTCTGCCGATCAGTGTTGTGGTTGGAGCCTTTTTGTGAGAAAGATGATTTCTATATTGTCGTGCACTGACTTTCGGTCCTCCTCCTTCCTCTGACCCCAGTTACGTACTGACTGTATGGGCTTATCCGCCGCGACCTAGGGTCCGGTAGATTTCTGGCTATCTTATCACCTTGCTTGAAACAAAGATGATTCTTCGGTCCCCAGTAACCGGTAGATTCGTGCAGGTATTCTTCACCTATAGCACTTCCTTGCTTTCTTCCACTTTTGCCCTTCGACTTGCTCAGTTCTCAGGAGATATTTCGCCTGTCTCAGTGGGGCACAGCTTTGACTAGGCTCGGTACGTTAAAGTACCTATACTAGACTCCACAATTTTAGCTGAAGATAGAGCAGAGTCCCTAAGACGTCTTGTCTCTCCTAAGTCTGACACCACTCTCCTACTGACACTCCTTCCACACCCCTACTGGGCGTGTTTGAAGGTACATGATGACATGAGAACACTTAACCTTTACCTCTCCACTCATCCTCTGGTATTGTGTACCAGGGCTACACATATACACTGCACAGTACCACTTCTCCTGTCCTGTATACTGGGTGTAATTCTCAGTATCTGTATTATTCTGTATATATACACTGCACAGTACCACTTCTCCTGTCCTGTATACTGGTGTAATTCTCAGTATCTGTATTATTCTGTATATATACACTGCACAGTACCACTTCTCCTGTCCTGTATACTGGGTGTAATTCTCAGTATCTGTATTATTCTGTTATATATACACTGCACAGTACCACTTCTCCTGTCCTGTATACTGGGTGTAATTCTCAGTATCTGTATTATTCTGTATATATACACTGCACAGTACCACTTCTCCTGTCCTGTATACTGGGTGTAATTCTCAGTATCTGTATTATTCTGTATATATACACTGCACAGTACCACTTCTCCTGTCCTGTATACTGGGTGTAATTCTCAGTATCTGTATTATTCTGTATATATACACTGCACAGTACCACTTCTCCTGTCCTGTATACTGGGTGTAATTCTCAGTATCTGTATTATTCTGTATATATACACTGCACAGTACCACTTCTCCTGTCCTGTATACTGGGTGTATTCTCAGTATCTGTATTATTCTGTATATATACACTGCACAGTACCACTTCTCCTGTCCTGTATACTGGGTGTAATTCTCAGTATCTGTATTATTCTGTATATATACACTGCACAGTACCACTTCTCCTGTCCTGTATACTGGGTGTAATTCTCAGTATCTGTATTATTCTGTATATATACACTGCACAGTACCACTTCTCCTGTCCTGTATACTGGTGTAATTCTCAGTATCTGTATTATTCTGTATATATACACTGCACAGTACCACTTCTCCTGTCCTGTATACTGGGTGTAATTCTCAGTATCTGTATTATTCTGTATATATACACTGCACAGTACCACTTCTCCTGTCCTGTATACTGGTGTAATTCTCAGTATCTGTATTATTCTGTATTATACACTGCACAGTACCACTTCTCCTGCCCTGTATACTGGGTGTAATTCTCAGTATCTGTATTATTCTGTATATATACACTGCACAGTACCACTTCTCCTGTCCTGTATACTGGGTGTAATTCTCAGTATCTGTATTATTCTGTATATATACACTGCACAGTACCACTTCTCCTGTCCTGTATACTGGGTGTAATTCTCAGTATCTGTATTATTCTGTATATATACACTGCACAGTACCACTTCTCCTGTCCTGTATACTGGGTGTAATTCTCAGTATCTGTATTATTCTGTATATATACACTGCACAGTACCACTTCTCCTGTCCTGTATACTGGGTGTAATTCTCAGTATTTGTATTATTCTGTATATATACACTGCACAGCACCACTTCTCCTGTCCTGTATACTGGGTGTAATTTTCAGTATCTGTATTATTCTGTATAAATACACTGCACAGTACCACTTCTCCTGTCCTGTATACTGGGTGTAATTCTCAGTATCTGTATTATTCTGTATATATACACTGCACAGTACCACTTCTCCTGTCCTGTATTCTGGGTGTAATTCTCAGTATCTGTATTATTCTGTATATATACACTGCACAGTACCACTTCTCCTGTCCTGTATACTGGATGTAATTCTCAGTATCTGTATTATTCTGTATATATACACTGCACAGTACCACTTCTCCTGTCCTGTATACTGGGTGTAATTCTCAGTATCTGTATTATTCTGTATATATACACTGCACAGCACCACTTCTCCTGTCCTGTATACTGGGTGTAATTATCAGTATCTGTATTATTCTGTATATATACACTGCACAGTACCACTTCTCCTGTCCTGTATACTGGGAGTAATTCTTAGTATCTGTATTATCCTGTATATATACACTGCACAGTACCACTTCTCCTGTCCTGTATACTGGGTGTAATTCTTAGTATCTGTATTATTCTGTATATATACACTGCACAGTACCACTTCTCCTGTCCTGTGTACTGGGTGTAATTCTCAGTATCTGTATTATTCTGTATATATACACTGCACAGTATCACTTCTCCTGTCCTGTATGCTGGGTGTAATTCTCAGTATCTGTATTATTCTGTATATATACACTGCACAGTACCACTTCTCCTGTCCTGTATACTGGGTGCTATTCTCACTACCTGTATTATTCTGTATATATACACTGCACAGTACCACTTCTCCTGTCCTGTATACTGGGAGTAATTCTTAGTATCTGTATTATTCTGTATATATACACTGCACAGTACCACTTCTCCTGTCCAGTATACTGGGTGTAATTCTCAGTATCTGTATTATTTTGTATATATACACTGCACAGTACCACTTCTCCTGTCCTGTATACTGGGTGCTATTCTCACTACTGTATTATTCTGTATATATGCACTGCACAGTACCACTTCTCCTGTCCTGTATACTAGGTGCTATTCTCACTACCTGTATTATTCTGTATATATGCACTGCACAGTACCACTTCTCCTGTCCTGTATACTGGGTGTAATTCTCAGTATTTGTATTATTCTGTATATATACACTGCACAGCACCACTTCTCCTGTCCTGTATACTGGGTGTAATTCTCAGTATTTGTATTATTCTCTATTTATACACTGCACAGCACCACTTCACTGTCCTGTATACTGGGTGTAATTCTCATATCTGTATTATTCTGTATATATACACTGCACAGTACCACTTCTTCTGTCCTGTATACTGGGTGTTATTCTCAGTATCTGTATTATTCTGTATGTATATATACACTGCACAGTACCACTTCTCCTGTCCTGTATACTGGGTGTAATTCTCAGTATCTGTATTATTCTGTATATATACACTGCACAGTACCACTTCTTCTGTCCTGTATACTGGGTGTAATTCTCAGTACCTGTATTATTCTGTATATATACACTGCACAGTATCACTTCTCCTGTCCTGTATACTGGATGTAATTCTCAGTATCTGTATTATTCTGTATATATACAGTGCACAGTACCACTTCTCCTGTCCTGTATACTGGGTGTAATTCTCAGTATCTGTATTATTCTGTATATATACACTGTACAGTATCACTTCTCCTGTCCTGTATACTGGATGTAATTCTCAGTATCTGTATTATTCTGTATATATACTGCACAGTACCACTTCTCCTGTCCTGTATACTGGGTGTAATTCTCAGTATCTGTATTATTCTGTATATATACACTGCACAGTATCACTTCTCCTGTCCTGTATACTGGATGTAATTCTCAGTATCTGTATTATTCTATATATACACTGCACAGTACCACTTCTCCTGTCCTGTATACTGGGTGGAATTCTCAGTATCTGTATTATTCTCTATATATACACTGCACAGTACCACTTCTCCTGTCCTGTATACTGGGTGTAATTCTCAGTATCTGTATTATTCTGTATATATACACTGTACAGTATCACTTCTCTGTCCTGTATACTGGATGTAATTCTCAGTTTCTGTATTATTCTGTATATATATATATATATACTGCACAATACCACTTCTCCTGTCCTGTATACTGGGTGTAATTCTCAGTATCTGTATTATTCTCTATATATATACACTGCACAGTACCACTTCTTCTGTCCTGTATACTGGGTGTAATTCTCAGTATCTGTATTATTCTGTATATATATATATATACTGCACAGTACCACTTCTCCTGTCCTGTATACTGGGTGTAATTCTCAGTATCTGTATTATTCTCTATATATACACTGCACTGTACCACTTCTCCTGTCCTGTATACTGGGTGTATGTGATGATACTGCAAGCTTCATTTCTTGTGCTGTTTCCAGAACTTTCCCCATAGTACTACAACCCCCACCGTTTGCAAGCACAGGGCAAAGTTACCCCTCCCTCCTTTTCTCTGCAGCTCACGCTTCCCTTCCCCCCTCCCAACCTGCAGTCAAGCTCAGTGTAACCTGAGCTACCAGTGCTGGAAGTTTTGCCGCTTCACAGCAGGGGTCCCATTGTCAGCAACATGTGCTGTCCCGACCATACCGGCCATTTTGGAGACTTCATTCTGTTTTGGTTATAACACGGTGGGGATTTGCGTTAGAAACACGAAAGTTACTGTTTTGAAGCCTGTGTCCATGGGCATCGTTCCCGTGGTACTGGTGAACCCGTAACTCCAACAGAACCCGAGAAATGGAATTCTCGGATTCCCCATGGACTAGCTCAGCCAAGTTTGGACTCATTTGAACTGTCATTTTAAAGTAAGATCATTGATAGGTCTGCCGTTATTCTGCTAGGCTCACAGGACGAGTTATGGTCCTTATGACTTTCAGAGCTCAAAACTATAACTTGTAGCCCAGGGGAGGTGGCCAGAAAACCAGCCCCTTTTGTGAGGTCAGAAGCCGACATGTATAAGTCTTGCAGTTCAGCCCCCCTTGCTCAGTCCTTGCTGTGATGTCCTGACTAAGAGATCTGCAAATGAACTATGACGTGTGGCTCCTCCCCCCAGCCTGGCTTGCCTGTAAATGATCTAACAACAATGTGAGTGATTTTCATCTTTAATCCTATTTTATTTTATAACTGCATTTGTACATAACGATATTGTCTCAGTTTGTTCCATCTTTTTATATTGTATAAGCACTGCCTGTCTTTTTAAGGAATAAACCTATAAATTTATTAGTTTGTTTCTCCTGCTCTATAAACGAATTTGCACGCGCCTGAAGTACTACGCTACTGTTTTGGGGTTGCTACGGACCCTCTTGATAAATTGTTCCAAATAAACCGTGGCTGGTAGCAGCTATAAAGAAGGGGTGTAAAGTGTTGACCTATGGGGTGGCGTTGGCGGTGACGGAGCGGGTATTATAAGAGTATTACCCGGCTGCGGCTTGGAGTAATTATAATTCCCTCACTGCAGCGTGCCCAATAGCCAGCACACATCCAGGTGACCCGTCTGGCGACTAATTATCCTAGGTGCAGTTCCCTGACTGACCTGAGGGTAAGGGGGGCGCCAGAGAGCTGCAAGTTCCTAAGTGGAAGTGGGATAATTATAAATCCCTGCAGTTTACTCGGTCGGACGGCAGCAGCTGTCGTGTGTGTGCACCGTTTCATCACATATTGGTGGCAGCGGTGGGATAATTATAAATCCCTGCAGTTTACTGGGTCGGACGGCAGCAGCCGTCATGTGTGTGCACCGTTTCATCACATATTGGTGGCAGAGCGGTGGATTATAGAGCATTAGTGATCTGGTCTGAGCAATCATTCCTCTCACTAAAAAACTTGCACGGTTCTTCAGGGACCCTGCATCTAAAGTTTTGGAGAACAGACTCAGTGTTTATTAGTCCTGAGACAATTGTGTGTACTTGCGGTTACCCCTCCCTTCTCTTTGTTTTTCTATCCTATCTTTTATTTGGCAAACATGGCTACCATAGGAGCAAGTTGGTTCGAAAAGCAGAGCAAGGACACTCTTGTGGGAATCTGCAAGTACCACGGCCTTGTCCACACGAACCGAACCAAAGGCCAACTGGTCCAGGCCCTGAAGGAGCTGGGCGAGCATCGGAGCGTGGCGGGCGCAGGAGCTGGCCCAAGCCAAGGTGGTGCCGCAGGAGCAGAGGCCCAACCCCTGACTGCTTACACCCAGAGAGAGGTGGACCCTTACTTGCAGTCGTCCCTGGCGGGACTCTCCGCTGACAACCAGGAAGAACGCCTGAAGCTGATCCAGCAAGCTCAAGAGAGAGCCGACCAGCGAGAGGCCAAACAGCGAGAGGCTGAGATAGCCGAGCGCCAAGCCCAGCGAGAGGCTGAGAGAGCCGAGCGGGAAGCTCAGAGAGCCCATGAACTGGAGCTGCTCAGACAAGGGGCAATGCCCTCCACAGCCCAGAGCGGTACACCAGCAGCTCTCAGAGTCCGAAGCCCCGGCCGGAGCACTTTCCCGTGCTGGAAAAGGAAGGAGACTTGAACACTTTTCTGCGGGCCTTTGAGAAAGTCTGCAGACAGTACCGGCTGCCTGCCGACCAATGGGCCAGGTACTTGACCCCCGGGCTAAAGGGCAAAGTTTTGGAGGCGTTTGCTTCCCTCACGACAGATCAAGACAGTGACTATGAGGCCATCAAGCAGGCCCTGATTGCCAAGTACCAGCTAACCCTGAGGTATACCGAAAGAAGTTCCGGAACCTCCAACGTGGCCCACACGACAGTTATAGCGATGTGGTGCAAGGACTCAGGAACCACTTTGACCAGTGGATCCATGGACTGTCAGTTGACACCTTTGAGGAGCTGAAAGACCTGATGATCAAAGACCAGTTCCTGCATCTGTGCCCAGCGGAGGTCCGACAGTTCATCCTGGACCGAGAACCGGAGGACGCGGTCACAACAGCACGGATCGCCGACAGCTATGAGGCCAACCGGAAACCGAGGTGCGGAAGCCCGTCACCACCCGCTGGGGAGGGGGTAAGCCTGCAACCAACCCCAGTGCCCCGGCCAGTCGTCCCTCTGGAGGCACTATCCCCTTTACCAGCGCCAGGCCTACATCAGACCCCGCCAGTGTTTCTCCTGTAAACGGACAGGACACATCAGCGCCACCTGTCCGGAGAGGCAGAAGAACCCCCCAGCCAAGGCCTCCGGGCCCAACGCCTCTGTTCTTTTGGTGGGTGGTGTGGTGGGGAGGGTTGATGACAACGTGCAGCCCGTCCGCGTGGGGGCCCGTCTTGCTACAGGCCTCAAGGATACCGGGGCTGAACGAACCCTCATCCGACCCGAACTGGCGGCCCCTGAAGAGTTGATTCCAGGGAAAACCTTAACTGTCACAGGGATTGGGGGCGTCCACTACCCCTTGCCGATAGCCCGAGTTTTCATTGACTGGGGTGCCGGGAGCGGGGCGAAGGAATTGGGGGTGTCCGACAACCTGCCCACTGATGTTTTATTGGGGACTGATCTGGGGAGGATGGTGGCGTACTATGTCCCTGACACCCCTTCCCAATCTGATGATAAGGTTAACGTTAACCATGATGTTGATGTTGATGATGATGGGAAACTGATTGTGTTACCTGCTAATGCTTTGCGAAGTGATGATGCAACTGATAACCTTTCTTTCCCTAGGAATGATGTTGATAGTGATGTATCTGTGCCATCTGAATCTGTTAACCCTTTCTCTGAAGTGGTAGATGTGTCCACAGGTACAGGAGCGTTCAGTCCCGTCGCTCTGCGGAGTGAGACGGCTGAGGAACCCCTAGCAGGAGCAAGCGACAGTGCTCAAGGAAATGGGGAGGTGCATGGGAACCGGGAGGAAGGTGACGCCATGACACTGACCAGTGCCACCGAGGAAGGTAACTGGCCCATAAGTAGCACTGCTCCTGAAGTGTTTTGGGGTGGATGGGGAGGTAGAGCCCATAGCAGGCTGATGGGTCTATAGAAACCCCCGGGGAGACGGCATATGTAGCTGCTGTCACCCGCAGTCAGAGTGCCCGGATCGCAGGTAGCGCCCTACCATCTGGACCCTCCTCCGCTACAGGAGAGACTGAACCAGAGTTGGACCCAGAGCCGGTCCCAGAGGGTCCCAGGGAGGAAGGAACCCTGACGTCACTTCTGGCTGCCTCCAGCCAGGAGTTCCAGGCCGCTCTGCACTCAGATGCGAGCCTGGAGAACTTGAGGCACCTCGCCGAGACGCCCACCTCCGTGACTGATAAGGAGAGGGTGTTCTGGGAACGAGGAAGGTTGTACCGGGAGACAGTACCCGGAGATTCCCAAAAGGAGTGGTTGAGGGAAAAACAGCTGGTCGTCCCGCACCAGTTCCGAGGTGAGTTGTTGAGGATTGCCCATGAGATTCCACTCGCTGGACACTTGGGGATCAGCAAAACTAAGGCACGGCTGTCTCAACACTTCTATTGGCCCAAGATGGGGACAGATGTGACTAACTACTGCCGCTCCTGTATCACCTGTCAAAGAGTGGGGAAGGCGGGGCCTGCTCTTAAGGCTCCCCTGATCCCGTTGCCAGTGATAGAGGAGCCTTTCCAGAGGATCGCGGTGGACATTGTGGGCCCGCTGGCCGTCCCCAGCAGCTCTGGAAAGCAATACATCCTTACTGTGGTAGTGTAAGGTTCTGTGTACATGTTCCTGAAACTCAGTTTGTTCGTCAGCCATTTTACTTTCTGTCTTGCTGCAGCTATCTTGCCCTCAGTCAAAATGGAGTTTCCAGCTTGCATGTTCCCGCCCTGATTCTCTCCTTTTGCTTCTTAAGCAGCCACAGCTGAGCAATCAGTGCTTCAGAATCTAGCCTGCAGTGAACCTGTGACCTGACTCCTAAAGCCTTGGACCTTGTACTCCAGCTATTCCTACTGAGGAACTCTGAAGCACTTGTGGACTCTGAACCCTGCTCTTTGAAAGACCCACGTTTGCATGGACTTACGGTAACAGAGAAGAAGATCCTGAACCTGTTGTGGAGAGTGATTGCTGAGCTTAGATTACTCTGGCCTGCTGTGTCTCCTGCTTCTGTGTCTGCAAACTGTGTGACTATTTTTGCCAACTTGTATGAAGTAATACAAGACTTTCTATATCAAACCTGTGTCTCATGTGTTTTCATCGCACCCAAGCACAAGACGCTTTATGAACTGTACTACATACATTACAAGATTCTGAAGCCAAAACGTTAGTGTCTGCTGGGTCTGGAAAGGCTGTGTCTGCTGTAACTGTGGATATCGGATGTCCGGTTGTACTTTCTGTGATGACAGTGGTTGTGACTTCTCACAACCATTCCAGGTGAGCAATTCCCTTAAGTGTTTTTTTTTCTGCAGTGTTACCACAGGTAAACACTATTGTTTTTTTTTTTTCTTTTCTCTTTTTTGTCTGCTGTAACTGTGGATATCAGATGTCCGGGTGAACTTTCTGTGATGATAGTGGTTGTGACTTCTCACAACCATTCCAGGTGAGCAGTTCCCTTAATTTTTTTTCTCTCTGCAGTGTTACCACAGGTAAACTCTATTGTTTTTTTTTTCTCCTCTCCTCTTCTTCCAGTACTCCTGTCTTAAAAGATCTGGAAAATGGAGGCCCGCATAAAGGAACTTTGCGGAGTGACTGATAATATCCTTGCAGATTTGCAGAATATAAAGACCCGTTTTTCAAGCCTACAGGACCTCACTAATCACAATTTGCAAGTGTTTGGACAGACTGCCCAGGATTTGCGAGCCAGGATTGAGGTTCTAGAAGAGCGAGTCCAGGCTCCTGCCGTAGCCCCGAGTTCTGGGATTCCCAAGTTGCCCCCTTTTCGTTTTGGCGGTGAACGTGAGAAATTCAGGGGATTTATTAATCAATGCAATCTTTTTTTTTCTGCACATGCTTCACAATTTCCCACTGAACGATCTAAGGTGCTTACTATAATTATGTTGCTTACCAACAAGGCTTTGATGTGGGCAAACCCTCTGATTGAGACTGAGGATGATTGTTTGAATCACCTTGATGCTTTTATTTCAGCCATGGGGCAGGTGTTTGATGACCCCAATCGAGGTGCAACAGCTGAAGCAGCCATGTTAGCTTTGCGCCAAGGTAAGCACTCGGTAGCTGAATATGCCTTGGATTTCAGGAGATGGGCCCTTGATACCACCTGGGACAGTTCCGCCAAAAAATCTATTTTTCGAAAGGGGTTATCTCCACTGATTAAGGATGAACTTGCTCGTGCCGACCCTCCCACTGCGTTAGGTGACTTTATTAACTACTGCATCCGTATTGATACTCGTCTGACTGAACGCAGGCAAGAGAGATGGTTCGAAAGCAATCGCACTAACCTTTTCCTACCTTCCTCTCCAGCTAAGGAACCTTTGAGTAGGATTACACGGGAACCTGAACCTGAACCCATGCAGGTAGACTCTTTACAACGACGGGTTAGTGATGCACGCAAGGAACATCGTTTTAAGGAGAATCTATGTGTCATGGGTGCATCGCCACGAAGATCGTCGCGATTGCACATTCTGACTTCTCACAGCTGAGCTGCTGTTTCTTTGTGTTTGGTAATGAGAGAGTTAATTTTACCTAGCTCTTTGCTAAGACTAGGTCCAGCCTCGCCCGGCTGCTTTTGATTATGTTCTAATTAGTTTCCTTTATATTCCTGCCAGTCTGGGTGTTAGACGCCGGTGAAAGCATTCATGTAGTCTAGCAGACTGGAGCGGTTCTGAGAATACTTAAGCTAAGAGCTCCTTAGTTGTTTTTACTCTTATAGCTTATAGTTTATCTCTGAGACCTTAGGTGTTCCTACTGTGTGTGAGTGTTGTATGTAAGACTTTATTTACTTTATTTCTTGTCTTTCTTGTATGTCTTTCTGTTCATTAACCGTTACCTGTTCATTCCCTTTGGTGGTAATCAGGGTCCTTCTTAGGACTAGATTACAGTTGGCAGGGATTGATAGGAGACAGGGTTTACGCTGGTGGCCTGGACCTCTGTACCTTTAACAGTACCTCCAGGTAGAGGGATTAGTCAGGACCCCAGTTTAGGGTCAGCATAGACCCCGGTCACCCTCTAGCCGGAGACAGCGTATAACGGATTCAGTATTGACCCACTGGACATTCTGTCAGGTAATTCTATGTTATCATATATCTATGCGCATGTTATATAGTATGTTGCCCTTTTGATATAGATTACTGACATCACATATATATATCTGCTATACAGCGTGACATTTTCACCGGCCTTACTAAAGATTCTCCCCAGCTGTCATGGATCCAGTAGCCCAGCTGGCCCGGCAGTTGCAGGGGTTGTCCATGGAGTTTGCAGACATTAAGTCCAAGGTTTTGTCCCCCCCGGAGCAAACCAGATCTGAACCTAAGGTTGCTCTCCCGGACAGGTTCACTGGTGGGCGGGACAAATTTTTTACCTTCCGGGAGGCATGTAAATTGTACTTTCGGCTGCGGCCTCGGTCATCTGGGAGTGAAGAGCAGAGGGTGGGAATTGTTATCTCGCTCTTACAAGGGGACCCTCAATCTTGGGCGTTCTCTATTCTTCCAGCTCCCCAGATCTCCAGTCAGTGGATCGATTTTTTACTGCCCTGGGTCTGGTATATGATGATCCGGATCGAGTCTCCCTTGCTGAAACAAAGTTACGTAAAATACGGCAAGGAAATCGTCCAGCGGAGGAATATTCTTCTGAGTTCCGTAGATGGGCAACAGATACTCAGTGGAATGACCCAGCTCTTAGGAGCCAGTTTTGTCAAGGGTTGTCTGACAAATTAAAAGATGTGTTGGCTCAGTATGATTCTCCTCCATCACTGGAGGCTGCTGTGGCCCTCGCTATTCGCATTGATAGACGACTTCGGGGAAGACGCGAGGTAACTCCGCCTCCCGTGATGACTCCACCTACTACTAAAGTCCCTTATACTGAGGTTCCCCTGGTCTGTTCTGAGGAGCCCATGCAGTTGGGAGGGACATCATTTTGTAGGAGGGAATCGGCGGTGCACCGCAAGACTAGAAGGTGTTTCTTTTGCGGGAGAGAGGGACATTTTGTTGGGGGGTGTCCATCCCGGGCCTCTTTGAGCAAAGGAGTTAACCTGGGAGTGTGTATTTCGTCCCCAAATCCCTCTCAGTTTCTCGTGCCTGCGGAGGTGGTGATTGGTACTAGAACTGAGAGGATTTCTGTTTTTCTTGATAGTGGGTCCGGGGCTAATCTGGTGGACGCTCGGTTTGCCCAGGTGCATGGTATGCAACTGAGTGTATTGGCCAAACCAGTCCCTATAGTCTCTATTGATTCTAGACCTCTCGGTCAAGGTAGCTTGGTACAAGCTGTTCATAACATAGATCTTCGAGTAGGGGCAATACATAAAGAGCAATTGTCTTGTTATGTGTTGGAGGGTCTACCTACTCCTATTGTGTTGGGACTTCCTTGGTTGGCTAAACATAACCCAGTGATTGATTGGCAATCCAGAAAGATAAGCCAGTGGGGTGAATTTTGCAGGAATAACTGCATGAGCACGGTCATCGGTGCGGTTGTGCCTAGGACTTTGCCTCCTTTTCTGGAGGACTTTGGGGAGATGTTCTCAGAGGAGGGGTGTAAAGAGTTACCTCCTCATCGCGCATATGACTGCTCAATAAAGTTGCTTCCTGATGCCTTATC
Source organism: Oophaga sylvatica (assembly GCA_033576555.1). Lineage (NCBI taxonomy): Eukaryota > Metazoa > Chordata > Amphibia > Anura > Dendrobatidae > Oophaga > Oophaga sylvatica. Next base: position 44,684 of record JARQOD010003409.1, on the reverse strand, counting down.
TCGTACTTTCCCAGGGGCCGGGAGGACGGATGATCCGGTTCCTATTCCTCAGGAGGGAGTTGTAGTGTCAGCTGTATGCTCTGAGCTTGAGGGGGAGGTATTGGGGGCTCAGGGGGACGCCCCTGTGGGACTTCCAGGGAGACTGATAGTTCCAGATCGCTTAAGACTGAAGGTTACGGGGAACCGTTACAAACGGATGGCTGATAGGAGGAGAGTTTCTGGTCTAGATCTGAAGGTGAACGATCTGGTTTGGTTGTCTACCAGGAATATAAAACTTAAAGTTTCCTCCTGGAGGTTGGGTCCCAGATTCATCGGCCGTACAGGATCAGTTCCATAATTAATCCTGTGGCATTTCGTCTGGACCTCCCTCCTACGTTTAAAATTCATAATGTGTTTCACAAGTCATTACTTAAAAAGTATGTGGCACCAGTCATACCGTCACCTCTACCTCCTCCTTCAGTGGTAGTCAATGATAACGTGGAATTTCATGGGTCGAAAATCATTGACTCACGTCTCAGTCGCCGATCCCCTCAGTACTTAGTTCATTGGAGGGGGTATGGTCCTGAGGAGAAGACGTGGGTCCCTGCGTCTGATGCTAACGCAGATCGATTGGTTCGGACCTTTCACACAACTTACCCGGACAGACCTGGTCATGAGGGTCCGGAGGCCCCTCGTAGAAGGGGGGGTACTGTCATGGGTGCATCGCCACGAAGATCGTCGCGATTGCACATTCTGACTTCTCACAGCTGAGCTGCTGTTTCTTTGTGTTTGGTAATGAGAGAGTTAATTTTACCTAGCTCTTTGCTAAGACAAGGTCCAGCCTCGCCCGGCTGCTTTTGATTATGTTCTAATTAGTTTCCTTTATATTCCTGCCAGTCTGGGTGTTAGACGCCGGTGAAAGCATTCATGTAGTCTAGCAGACTGGAGCGGTTCTGAGAATACTTAAGCTAAGAGCTCCTTAGTTGTTTTTACTCTTATAGCTTATAGTTTATCTCTGAGACCTTAGGTGTTCCTACTGTGTGTGAGTGTTGTATGTAAGACTTTATTTACTTTATTTCTTGTCTTTCTTGTATGTCTTTCTGTTCATTAACCGTTACCTGTTCATTCCCTTTGGTGGTAATCAGGGTCCTTCTTAGGACTAGATTACAGTTGGCAGGGATTGATAGGAGACAGGGTTTACGCTGGTGGCCTGGACCTCTGTACCTTTAACAGTACCTCCAGGTAGAGGGATTAGTCAGGACCCCAGTTTAGGGTCAGCATAGACCCCGGTCACCCTCTAGCCGGAGACAGCGTATAACGGATTCAGTATTGACCCACTGGACATTCTGTCAGGTAATTCTATGTTATCATATATCTATGCGCATGTTATATAGTATGTTGCCCTTTTGATATAGATTACTGACATCACATATATATATCTGCTATACAGCGTGACACTATGTTTCTATTGTGGTAAGTCAGGGCACTTCATTATAAACTGCCCCAGCCGTTCTCGTAAGACTACTGCAGCACTCATTCATTGTGAGTGTTGCGAGAGGGGATCTGTCAGGTCCGAGCCTCAGGCTCCAGAGAGATCTGCAGCAACAGATCTTGATTTCTTGGACTTAAACTCCGTTACCTCTGAGGACGTTGACTGTGTAAACGCTGCCATTTTTCAAGTTTCCTCAGCGGTGTCCCAGCTGAGTTGTAAGAAAAACAATTCTCATTGCTTTCTTTCCATCAAACTCTGGGTTGACTCAGCTTGGGTGTCTAGCTCTGCTATGATCGACTCAGGGGCAAGTGGAAATTTTATGGATGTCTCCTTTGCTCTGAAACAGGGGATACGTTCAGTGAAGAAGGCTACTCCAGTACAGATGGAAACTGTGGATGGCTCCCTGCTGACCTCTGGACCAGTGGATCAGGAAACAGAGCCTTTGAGGGTTCTTATGGGTAAAGATCATCAAGAGAAACTGTCCTTTATGCTTATCTCTTCTCACCACTTTCCCATTATTCTAGGGCTACCATGGCTGCAGGCTCAGAATCCAACCATTAACTGGGAGACCAAGGAATTACACTTTCCAGAGAAACAGATGAGTCCAAAAGTTTCAGCTTGCTCTGTTCCTAAAGGAACCATGTCAGTCCCTGAACTACCAGCTGTATACCAGGACTATGTGGATTTATGTGACAAGAAGAACGCTGACCAGCTTCCTCCTCACCGTCCATATGATTGTCCAATTGAATTATTGCCTGGAGCAGAGATACCTTTTGGTAAGATCTACCCCCTGGCGGGGCCCGAGCTAAAGGCTTTAAAGGATTACATAGACGAAAATCTAGCCAAGGGCTTCATATGCCCCTCTTCATCTCCTGCAGGTGCACCCATCTTCTTTGTAAAGAAGAAAGATGGATCTCTGAGACCATGCGTAGACTATAGGGAACTCAATAAGGTTACTATTAGAAACCGTTATCCATTGCCTTTAATCCCTGAGTTATTGGAGAGAGTGCGACATGCCAAAATTTTCTCTAAACTAGATCTTCGTGGGGCCTATAACTTAGTCCGTATTAGACCTGGGGATGAATGGAAGACTGCATTCAGGTCACGCTATGGACACTTTGAATATCTAGTTATGCCTTTTGGTCTGAGTACCGCCCCAGCCACTTTCCAACACTTGGTGAATGACATCTTCAGGGATCTCCTAGATACATTCGTGGTAATTTATTTGGATGATATTCTAATTTTTTCTAACTCCACAGAGGAACATCATGGACATGTGAGAATGGTCTTGGAACGTCTAAGACAAAATCATCTTTACATCAAACTTGAAAAGTGTGAATTCCATAGGACCGAAATTCAATTTCTGGGGTATGTACTGTCTACACAAGGAATTAGTATGGATGGAAGCAAAACCCAAGCCATCAAGGATTGGCCAAGTCCTAGAAATGTGAAGGAGGTACAGCGCTTCATCGGGTTTGCCAACTTCTATAGACGTTTCATTAGAAATTTCTCTGAGGTAGTGTCACCTATCACCCAACTTACCCGGAAAGAGTCTAGGTTCTCCTGGACTCCCCAAGCCCAGGAAGCATTTTCCTGTCTAAAAGATAAATTTACCACCGCACCTATCTTAGTACATCCCAACCCCGAGCTTGCCTTCATAATAGAGGTGGATGCTTCAGACTGTGCCGTTGGAGCTATACTCTCTCAGAGAACAGGTGAGAAGAATGTCTTGCATCCTGTGCCTTCTTTTCCCAGCAGCTGTCTTCGGCTGAGAGGAACTACGATGTGGGCAATAGAGAGTTGTTGGCCATTATTGCCGCCTTCAAAGAATGGAGACACCTTCTTCAGGGAGCTGCACAGCAAATAGTCGTCCTGACAGACCATCGTAACCTTGAGTTTATCAGGTCGGCTAAGTGCCTGACTCCTCGCCAGGCTCGCTGGAATCTTTTCTTAAACCAATTTAATTTTATCATTTCTTATAGACCAGGATCGCGCAATGGAAAGGCTGATGCACTCTCTAGGATTTACTCAGCAGAGACACGTCCAATTACTCCTCCTAAGACTATTCTTCCTGACTCTAGATTCCTAGGAGTAATTCATAATCAAGACCTACTTAAGGACATCAAGGAAGCATACCATGCGGATTCCTTTTTGGCACAACCCCCAAGGGACGTAAGTCTTGTCTTTAAGAATGGTGTGTGGATTCAGGGACAACGCCTGTATATTCCTGAAACAGTCAGATTGAGAGTATTGCAACTCATTCACGATTCCAAGATAGCTGGGCATAGAGGAATTCTAAAGACACAGGAATTTCTCTCTCATTTCTTTTGGTGGCCCACTTGCAGGAAGAATGTTTTAAACTATGTCACTTCATGTGAAGTCTGCAAGATGCAAAACACCTCGCTCCTCACCAACTGGTCTGTTACAGCCTCTTCCCACCCCGTCCCGCCCGTGGGGATCCATTTCTATGGACTTCATTGTGGAGTTACCAACCTCTCAAGGGAAGAACACCATTCTAGTGGTGGTTGACCGTCTAACAAAGGCAGCTCATTTTATCCCTTGTGTCGGCTTACCCACTGCAAAACAGACATCAGATTTGATGATTAAAGATGTGTTTCGCTTACATGGAGTACCGGATGAGGTTATTTCGGATCGAGGGGTGCAATTCACTTCTAGGTTTTGGCAAAATTTCTGTGCAGCATTGGACATTAAAGTAAACCTTTCTTCTGCTTTTCATCCCCAGACTAATGGACAGACCGAACGAACCAATCAAACCCTGGAGCAGTATCTCCGCTGCTTTATCTGCCACCTACAGGATGATTGGGTGGATCTACTTCCATTAGCTGAGTTCCCGTATAACAACTCTCAGAGTGCCTCCACTAAGCAGTCTCCTTTTTACTCTAATCTAGGTTATCATCCTAACATTCTACCACGATTTCCCATAGAAACGCCTTTACCAGCAGTGGCTGAAAGAATCACGTCTTTACAGAAGAATATGGATCTTCTAAAGGAGAATCTGGAATCGGCTCAGGAAAGGTACAAGAAAGCAGCAGATAAATTTCGTAAACCTGCACCAGCTTTCAAGGTAGGAGACTTGGTCTGGCTGTCAACCAGAAATCTTAAGTTAAGGATTCCATCGTCTAAGTTGGGACATAAGTACATTGGACCCTATAAAATCAGTAAAATTATAAGTGCCGTTGCTTGTCGTCTTCAACTGCCCAGAACTATGAGAATTCACCCTGTCTTTCATGTATCCCTACTAAAGGCTGCGACACCCAATACGTTTCCTGGACGTTCTTCTCCTTGCCCTGACCCAGTGCTAGTCGATGGTCAGGAAGAATTTGTGGTGGAAAGGATTTTAGATTCCTGGTTGTATAGAAATCAGTTACAATATCTGATTAAATGGCAGGGCTACCCAGTGGAGGACAACTCATGGGAACCAGTCAATAACGTTAATGCTCCTCGCTTGCTCCGTCAGTTTCATCAGAGGTACCCACACAAGCCTGGCCTGAGGTCATCCGGAGGTTGTCCCTAAGGGGGGAGTAATGTAAGGTTCTGTGTACATGTTCCTGAAACTCAGTTTGTTCGTCAGCCATTTTACTTTCTGTCTTGCTGCAGCTATCTTGCCCTCAGTCAAAATGGAGTTTCCAGCTTGCATGTTCCCGCCCTGATTCTCTCCTTTTGCTTCTTAAGCAGCCACAGCTGAGCAATCAGTGCTTCAGAATCTAGCCTGCAGTGAACCTGTGACCTGACTCCTAAAGCCTTGGACCTTGTACTCCAGCTATTCCTACTGAGGAACTCTGAAGCACTTGTGGACTCTGAACCCTGCTCTTTGAAAGACCCACGTTTGCATGGACTTACGGTAACAGAGAAGAAGATCCTGAACCTGTTGTGGAGAGTGATTGCTGAGCTTAGATTACTCTGGCCTGCTGTGTCTCCTGCTTCTGTGTCTGCAAACTGTGTGACTATTTTTGCCAACTTGTATGAAGTAATACAAGACTTTCTATATCAAACCTGTGTCTCATGTGTTTTCATCGCACCCAAGCACAAGACGCTATATGAACTGTACTACATACATTACAGGTAGACTACGCTACCCGGTACCCGGAGGCAGTAGCTCTGTCCTCAACTAAGGCAGATAAGGTGGCGGATGCACTGGTGACCATCTTTTCACGGGTAGGATTTCCTAGGGAGATGCTGTCATGTGTGCATCGCCACGAAGATCGTCGCGGTTGCACATTCTGACTTCTCACAGCTGAGTTGCTGTTTCTTTGTGTTTGGCAGTGAGGGAGTTAATTCTGTCTGTGCTCGGTTCTGGGACTGGGTTCAGTTTCTCCCGGCTGCAATTGATTATTTGTTGATTGGTTTCCTTTAAATCCCTGGTTGTCTGTTTTGGGAGTTGCCAGTGAAATTCTTCATGCAGACCACAGATAGGATTGAATCTGTATAGACTTAAGTTAAAGAGCTCCTTAGTTGTTTTAAGCTCAACTTACTTAGAATTTTATATCCCAGACCATTTATGTTCCTTCTGTGTTTGAGTGTGTATGCGAGTCTGTGTTTTCTCCAGTCTGTCCTATATGTCTAATCTGTGTATTTAGCAGAGATCAGCCCATATCCCTTTGGTGGTAATCAGGGTCATTCTTAGGACTGATTACAGGGTTCAGGGACTGATAGGAGACTAGGTTAGGCTGGAGACTTGGACCTCTGAACCATTATCAGTACCTCCAAGGTGAGGGATTAGTTAGGACCCCAGTTTTAGGGTCAGGTTAGACCCCGGTCCTCCTCTTTCCTGTGACAGCGTATCAAGTCCTCAAGATTAACCCTGAGTTCAACGGATATCGTGTCAGGTAAATCTATTCTATATTTACATGCTGATGTTGCTAAACTATATGTTGTATAGAGTGTTGTTTCTGTAAGAATAGTTTACTGACATCGTACACATATCATTAGACAGCGTGACATTTTCACTGGCCCATAAAATTATCCCCAGTTGCCATGGATCCAGTAGCCCAGCTGGCTCTGCAGTTGCAGGGATTATCCATGGAGCTGACGGACATTAAGTCCAAAGTTTTGTCTCCCCTGGAGCAAACCAGATTTGAACCTAAAGTAGCTCTCCCGGACAGGTTCACTGGTGGGCGAGACAAATTTTTCACCTTCCGGGAAGCATGTAAATTGTATTTTCGGCTTCGGCCTCGATCATCAGGGAGTGAAGAGCAGAGAGTGGGAATTGTTATCTCGCTCCTACAAGGGGACCCTCAATCCTGGGCATTCTCCCTTCCTCCGGGATCCCCGGCTCTACAGTCTGTAGATCGATTTTTTACTGCCCTGGGTTTGGTATATGATGACCCAGATCGGGTCTCTCTTGCTGAGACAAAATTACGTAAGATACAGCAGGGAGATCGTCCGGCGGAGGAATTTGCTTCTGAGTTCCGTAGATGGGCCACAGATACTCAGTGGAATGACCCAGCTCTTAGGAGTCAGTTTTGTCATGGGCTTTCTGACAAATTAAAGGACGTTTTGGCTCAGTATGATTCTCCTCCATCACTGGAGGCTGCTATGGCCCTAGCTATCCGTACTGATAGACGGCTTCGGGAGAGGGGTGAGGTAACTCCGCCCCCAGTAGTTGCTCCACCTACTACAAAAGTCCCTTATGTTGAGGTTCCCCTTGTCTGTTCGGATGAGCCTATGCAGTTGGGAGGGACATCATTTCGTAGGAGGGGATTGGTGGTACGCAGCAGGACTAGAAGGTGTTTCTTCTGCGGGAAAGAGGGACATTTTGTTGGGGGATGTCCATCCCGTGCCTTGTTGAGCAAAAAGTTGCCGGAAAACTGTTAATCCCAGGTTGTGTGGTGGACGACAACCTGGGAGTATGTATTTCGTCCGCTAGTTCTTCTCAGTTCCTTGTACCAGTGGAGATGGTGGTTGGTACGAGAGTGGAGAGATTTTCTGTTCTTCTTGATAGTGGGTCCGGGGCTAATCTGGTTGACGCTCAGTTTGCTCAGGCTCAAGGTATGCCTCTGAGTGTATTGGCCAAACCGATCCCTATATTCTCCATTGACGCCAGGCCTCTCGGCCAAGGTAGCTTTGTTCATGAGGTCCATAACATTGATATTCGGGTAGGGGCGATACATAGGGAACAATTATCTTGTTATGTGTTGGAGGGTCTACCTACTCCCATTGTGTTGGGACTTCCTTGGTTGGTTAAACATAACCCTGTGATTAATTGGCAGTCCAGAGAGATAAGCCAATGGGGTGAGTTTTGCAAAAGTAACTGCATGAACAGAGTCATCAGTGCGGTCGTGCCTAGTACATTGCCTCCTTTTTTGGAGGACTTTGGGGATGTGTTCTCTGAGGAGGGGTGTCAGGAGTTGCCTCCTCATCGCGTGTATGACTGCTCTATTAATCTCCTTCCTGATGCTAAGTTGCCTAAAGCTAGGTTGTATAACCTTTCTGGTCCTGAGAGGCAGGCTATGAAAGACTATATTTCGGAAAGTCTGGCCAAAGGGCATATTAGACCTTCATCTTCCCCAGTAGCCGCGGGGTTCTTCTTTGTGAAGAAAAAAGATGGAGGCCTACGCCCTTGCTTGGATTTCCGCGAACTTAATCGGATTACTGTTCGAGATCCGTATCCTCTCCCTTATTCCTGATCTCTTCAATCAAATTGTGGGCGCCAAATGGTTCTCTAAATTGGATCTCAGGGGGGCGTATAATTTGATTAGGATAAAAGAGGGGGATGAGTGGAAAACGGCGTTTAACACGCCGGAGGGACATTATGAGAACCTTGTCATGCCTTTTGGTCTGACTACTGCACCAGCAGTATTCCAACATTTTGTTAATCACATTTTTCGTCACCTTGTGGGGCTGTTTGTGGTCGTATATTTGGATGACATTTTAATTTACTCGCCAGATCTTGTGTCTCACCAGGAGCATGTGAGACAGGTGTTGCAGATCTTGCGAGACAATAAACTATACGCCAAACTGGAAAAGTGTGTATTTGCTGTACAGGAACTTCAGTTTTTTGGGTTTCTTGGTGTCAGCCTCCGGTTTCCGTATGGACCCTGAAAAAGTGAGAGCAGTGCTTGAATGGGATCAGCCAGAGGATCTTAAGGCTCTGCAGCGTTTTCTGGGGTTTGCTAACTACTACCGGAAATTTATTTGTAATTTCTCATCTGTTGTCAAACCTCTCACTGACATGACAAGAAAAGGGACGGATTTTTCTAAATGGTCGGACAAAGCTTGCCAAGCTTTTTCCTCTTTGAAAAAATGTTTTGCTTCGGCACCCGTTCTCATCCAACCAGATGCATCACAGCCGTTCATTGTGGAGGTGGATGCGTCTGACGTAGGGGTGGGTGCAATATTGTCCCAGGGTCCGTCCCCTGGTAAATGGCATCCGTGCGCTTTCTTTTCTAAGAAGTTGTCGTCCGCCGAAAGGAATTATGATATCGGCAATAGGGAACTTTTGGCCATTAAGTTGGCTTTTGAAGAATGGCGTCACTTTTTGGAGGGGGCAGTCCACCCGGTTACCGTCATTACTGATCACAAAAACCTGCTGTATTTGGAATCTGCTAAGCGTCTGAATTCCAGACAAGCTCGATGGTCGTTGTTTTTTACCAGGTTTAATTTTGTCGTCACATATCGCCCTGGGTCTAAGAATGTTAAGGCTGATGCCTTGTCTCGCAGTTTCCCAGGGGCCGGGAAAACGGATGACCCGATTCCTATCCTTCAGGAGGGGGTGGTAGTGTCGGCTGTATGTTCTGAGCTTGAGGAGGAGGTATTAGAGGCTCAGGGGGACGCCCCTGCAGGACCTTCAGGGAGACTGTTTGTCCCAAATCAGTTGAGACAAAAGGTTATTGAGGCACATCATAATTCTGCTTTAGCAGGACATCCAGGGAGTAAGGCTACTTTAGATCTCCTTTCTCGCCGGTTTTGGTGGCCTAACGTTAATAAAGATGTTATAACTTTTGTCGCGTCCTGTGGCGTTTGTGCTCGCTCTAAGACCCCGCATACCCGTCCGTCTGGGACCCTCTTACCCTTGAAACTTCCGGAGCGTCCATGGACTCATTTGTCTATGGACTTCATTACGGATCTTCCTCCGTCGTCAGGGAAAACTGTCATACTGGTGGTTGTTGACAGGTTCAGTAAGATGGCACATTTCATTGCTCTTCCTGCCCTCCCTAATGCTAAAACTCTGGCACAGGTGTTCATTGGGGAGATTGTGAGACTTCATGGGTTGCCTTCTGATGTGGTGTCAGATAGGGGGTCTCAGTTTGTGTCTAAATTTTGGAGGGCATTTTGTTTACGTCGGGGGATGCAATTGTCATTTTCCTCGGCTTTTCATCCGCAGACCAATGGTCAGACAGAGCGTCTGAATCAAAGCCTTGAGACTTATCTTCGGTGTTTTGTCTCAGAGAACCAGGAGGACTGGTCTTCTTTCTTGCCTCTGGCAGAGTTCGCTCTTAACAACAGGCGGAGCGAGTCCACTGGTAAATCCCCGTTTTTTGGGGCATATGGTTTTCATCCCCAGTTTTGTACTTTCAATGGGGGGGGCCCTTCTGGGGTTCCTGAGGAGGAGCGTTTCTCGTCGTCACTTGCTTCAGTGTGGAGAGGTGTATTGAATAATCTGAGTGCTATGGGGAACCGTTATAAACGTATGGCTGATAGGAGGAGAGTTTCTGGTCCAGATCTGAATGTGAACGATCTGGTATGGTTGTCTACCAGGAATATAAAACTTAAAGTTCCCTCCTGGAAACTGGGTCCCAGATTCATCGGGCCGTACAGGATCAGTTCCATAATTAATCCTGTGGCATTTCGTCTGGACCTCCCTCCTACGTTTAAAATCCACAATGTGTTCCACAAGTCATTACTTAAGAGGTACGTGGCACCAGTCATACCGTCACCTCTACCTCCTCCTCCAGTGGTGGTCAATGGTAACTTGGAGTTTCAAGTGTCAAAGATCATTGACTCACGTCTGAATCGCCGGTCCCTTCAGTACTTGGTGCATTGGAAGGGGTATGGTCCAGAGGAGAGGACGTGGGTTCCTGCGTCTGACATTAACGCAGATCGGTTGGTTCGGACCTTCCACAGAACTCACCCGGGCAGACCTGGCCCTGAGGGTCCGGAGGCCCCTCGTAGAAGGGGGGGTACTGTCATGTGTGCATCGCCACGAAGATCGTCGCGGTTGCACATTCTGACTTCTCACAGCTGAGTTGCTGTTTCTTTGTGTTTGGCAGTGAGGGAGTTAATTCTGTCTGTGCTCGGTTCTGGGACTGGGTTCAGTTTCTCCCGGCTGCAATTGATTATTTGTTGATTGGTTTCCTTTAAATCCTGGTTGTCTGTTTTGGGAGTTGCCAGTGAAATTCTTCATGCAGACCACAGATAGGATTGAATCTGTATAGACTTAAGTTAAAGAGCTCCTTAGTTGTTTTAAGCTCAACTTACTTAGAATTTTATATCCCAGACCATTTATGTTCCTTCTGTGTTTGAGTGTGTATGCGAGTCTGTGTTTTCTCCAGTCTGTCCTATATGTCTAATCTGTGTATTTAGCAGAGATCAGCCCATATCCCTTTGGTGGTAATCAGGGTCATTCTTAGGACTGATTACAGGGTTCAGGGACTGATAGGAGACTAGGTTAGGCTGGAGACTTGGACCTCTGAACCATTATCAGTACCTCCAAGGTGAGGGATTAGTTAGGACCCCAGTTTTAGGGTCAGGTTAGACCCCGGTCCTCCTCTTTCCTGTGACAGCGTATCAAGTCCTCAAGATTAACCCTGAGTTCAACGGATATCGTGTCAGGTAAATCTATTCTATATTTACATGCTGATGTTGCTAAACTATATGTTGTATAGAGTGTTGTTTCTGTAAGAATAGTTTACTGACATCGTACACATATCATTAGACAGCGTGACAGATGCTTACCGATCGAGGGACCCAATTTATGTCTCGCCTAATGAAGGCTCTCTGCAGCAAAATGCAGGTGACGCGTATGGTATCGAGTGCGTATCACCCACAGACCAATGGTTTGTGTGAGCGCTCTAACGGTACCCTCAAACAGATGCTCCGCATGCTGGTTGAGACCCAGGGACGCGATTGGGAGCGGTACCTCCCACACCTGCTGTTTGCCTACAGAGAAGTCCCGCAGGCCTCGACGGGGTTCTCCCCCTTTGAGCTCCTGTATGGCAGGCGAGTCCGGGGACCCCTTGGGTTGATAAGAGAATCCAGGGAAGATGAGCCAAACCCCACGGAAGTGTCCATCGGGGATTATGTCATGCGCTTCCGCGACAAGATGCAGACCTTGGCGCAGTTGGTGCATGACAACATGACGCAGGCTCAGGCTGATCAGAAGCACTGGTACGACCAGAACGCCCGGGAGCGGACCTACCAGGTGGGTCAGAAGGTGTGGGTGCTGGTCCCCGTACCAAAGGATAAGCTTCAGGCAGCCTGGGAAGGCCCGTACGTCGTGCACCAACAGCTCAACCCAGTCACCTACGTGGTCACGCTTGACCACACTCGGGGTAGGTGCAAGGCCTTCCACGTCAACATGATGAAGGCCCATCACGAACGTGAAGCCTGCGTCCTACCGGTCTGCAATCTGCCCGAGGACGGGGAAGAGGATCCCCTCCTGGACATGCTGGCCCAAGCCCAGGCCAATGGGTCCATGGAGGACATGGAGGTAAATGCCTCGCTAACCGTCTCCCAGCGGTTGCAGTTGCTGACCACTGTGGAACCCTTCCGGGCCGAGTTCACAAAACGACCCGGAAGGACCAAGTTGGCAGTCCACGAGGTGGACACCGGGAATCGCGCCCCGTTACGGCGGACACCTTATCGGATCTCTGAGGAAGTGCAGCAGATTATGCGCCAGGAGATCCAGGAGATGTTGCAGCTGGGGGTGATCCGGCCGTCCAAAAGCGCGTGGGCCTCACCTGTAGTTCTCGTGCCAAAAAAGGATCGGACCACCCGGTTCTGCGTGGACTACAGGGGGCTCAACGCCATCACTACCTCTGATGCGCACCCAATGCCACGCATCGAGGATCTGCTGGAGCGGTTGGCGAATGCCAAGTACGTATCCATCATGGATTTGAGCCGGGGATACTGGCAGATTCCCCTGAGCCCTGCGGCGCAGGAGAAATCCGCCTTTATCACCCCTTTTGGACTGTACGAGTCCACGGTCATGCCTTTCGGCATGAAGAATGCCCCTGCCACTTTTCAGCGGATGGTCAACCACCTGCTTCAGGGACTGGAGGAGTACGCTGTGGCGTACCTGGACGACATTGCCGTCTTCAGTTCCACCTGGGAGGAACACCTTCAGCATCTCCAGGAGGTGCTCAAGCGTATTCACCAGGCAGGTCTGACCATCAAGCCGGGAAAATGCCAGATGGGCATGAGGGAGGTCCACTACCTGGGGCACCGGGTAGGTGGGGGTTCCATGAGTCCAGAGCCCGAGAAAGTGGACGCGATCGTGTCCTGGCCCACCCCAGGACCAAAAAGCAGTTGAAGTCCTTCCTGGGCACTGCAGGGTACTATAGGCGTTTCGTACCGAACTATAGCGCCATTGCAAAACCCTTGACGGACCTCACCAAGGCCGGTCTACCCCAAACAGTCAGCTGGACAGATGGCTGTGAGGCGGCATTCCGAGCTTTGAAAACAGCCCTGTGCAGCTCTCCGGTGTTGAGAGCCGTCGACAGCATTCGGCCATTCCTGGTACAGACTGACGCCAGCGAATTTGGCCTCGGTGCTGTACTCAGCCAGGTTGATTCGGGGAACCAGGAGCACCCCATGTTGTACCTGAGCCGGAAACTTCTGCCGAGGGAAGTGGCATACTCCACCATCGAGAAGGAGTGCCTGGCCATGGTCTGGGCACTGCAACGTTTGCAGCCCTACCTGTACGGGCGCACCTTCAAGGTGGTCACCGACCACAACCCTCTGAGCTGGCTGCACACAGTGTCCGGAACCAATGGTGGGTTGCTACGCTGGAGCCTTGCCCTGCAGCAGTATGATTTTGCCGTACAACACAAGAAAGGCAGTGATCATGGGAATGCTGATGGGTTGTCCCGACATGGCGAACCCGCTGAGGTGCGCATGGCGGATTACCGAGAGGTCATGCCTCCGTAGCGCCCTCTAAGGGGGGGAGGTGTGATGATACTGCAAGCTTCATTTCTTGTGCTGTTTCCAGAACTTTCCCATAGTACCACAAGCCCCACCGTTTGCAAGCACAGGGCAAAGTTACCCCTCCTCCTTTTCTCTGCAGCTCACGCTTCCCTTCCCCCCTCCCTGGAAGTTTTGCCGCTTCACAGCAGGGGTCCCAATGTCAGCAACATGTGCTGTCCCTACCATAGCGGCCATTTTGGAGACTTCATTCTGTTTTGGTTATAACACGGTGGGGATTTGCGTCAGAAACACGAAAGTTACTGTTTTGAAGCCTGTGTCCATGGGCATCGTTCCCGTGGTACTGGTGAACCCGTAACTCCAACAGAACCCGAGAAATGGAATTCTCGGATTCCCCATAGACTAGCTCAGCCAAGTTTGGACTCATTTGAACTGTCATTTTAAAGTAAGATCATTGATAGGTCTGCCGTTATTCTGCTAGGCTCACAGGACGAGTTATGGTCCTTATGACTTTCAGAGCTCAAAACTATAACTTGTAGCCCAGGGGAGGTGGCCAGAAAACCAGCCCCTTTTGTGAGGTCAGAAGCCGACATGTATAAGTCTTGCAGTTCAGCCCCCCTTGCTCAGTCCTTGCTGTGATGTCCTGACTAAGAGATCTGCAAATGAACTATGATGTGTGGCTCCTCCCCCCCAGCCTGGCTTGCCTGTAAATGATCTAACAACCATGTGAGTGATTTTCATCTTTAATCCTATTTTATTTTATAACTGCATTTGTACATAACAATATTGTCTCAGTTTGTTCCATCTTTTTATATTGTATAAGCACTGCCTGTCTTTTTAAGGAATAAACCTATAAATTTATTAGTTTGTTTCTCCTGCTCTATAAACGAATTTGCACGCGCCTGAAGTACTACGCTACTGTTTTGGGGTTGCTACGGACCCTCTTGATAAATTGTTCCAAGTAAACCGTGGCTGGTGGCAGCTATAAAGAAGGGGTGTAAAGTGTTGACCTATGGGGTGGCGTTGGCGGTGACGGAGCGGGTATTATAAGTGTATTACCCGGCTGCGGCTCGGAGTAATTATAATTCCCTCACTGCAGCGTGCCCAATAGCCAGCACACATCCAGGTGACCCGTCTGGCGACTAATTATCCTAGGTGCAGTTCCCTGACTGACCTGAGGGTAAGGGGGGAGCCAGAGAGCTGCAAGTTCCTAAGTGGAAGTGGGATAATTATAAATCCCTGCAGTTTACTGGGTTGGACGGCAGCAGCCGTCGTGTGTGTGCACCGTTTTATCACATATTGGTGGCAGCGGTGGGATAATTATAAATCCCTGCAGTTTACTGGGTCGGACGGCAGCAGCCGTCGTGTGTGTGCACCGTTTCATCACAGTGTAATTCTCAGAATCAGTATTTTTTCTGTATATATACACTGCACAGTACCACTTCTCCTGTCCTGTATACTGGGTGTAATTCTCAGTATCTGTATTATTCTGTATATATACACTACACAGTACCACTTCTCCTGTCCTGTATACTGGGTGTAATTCTCAGTATCTGTATTATTCTGTATATATACACTGCACAGTACCACTTCTGTCCTGTATACTGGGTGTAATTCTCAGTATCTGTATTATTCTGTATATATACACTGCACAGTACCACTTCTCCTGTCCTGTATACTGGGTGTAATTCTCAGTATCTGTATTATTCTGTATATATACACTACACAGTACCACTTCTCCTGTCCTGTATGCTGGGCGTAATTCTCAGTATCTGTATTATTCTGTATATATATACTGCACAGTACCACTTCTCCTGTCCTGTATACTGGGTGTAATTCTCAGTATCTGTATTATTCTGTATATATACACTACACAGTACCACTTCTCCTGTCCTGTATACTGGGTGTAATTCTCAGTATCTGTATTATTCTGTATATATACACTGCACAGTACCACTTCTCCTGTCCTGTATACTGGGTGTAATTCTCAGTATCTGTATTTTTCTGTATAAATACACTGCACAGTATCACTTCTCCTGTCCTGTATACTGGGTGTAATTCTCAGTATCTGTATTATTCTGTATATACACTGCACAGTACCACTTCTCCTGTCCTGTATACTGGGTGTAATTCTCAGTATCTGTATTATTCTGTATATATACACTGCACAGTACCACTTCTCCTGTCCTGTATACTGGGTGTAATTCTCAGTATCTGTATTATTCTGTATATATACACTGCACAGTACCACTTCTCCTGTCCTGTATACTGGGTGTAATTCTCAGTATCTGTATTATTCTCTATATATACACTGCACAGTACCACTTCTCCTGTCCTGTATACTGGGTGTAATTCTCAGTATCTGTATTATTCTGTATATATACACTGCACAGTACCACTTCTCCTGTCCTGTATACTGGGTGTAATTCTCAGTATCTGTATTATTCTCTATATATACACTGCACAGTACCACTTCTCCTGTCCTGTATACTGGGTGTAATTCTCAGTATCTGTATTATTCTCTATATATACACTGCACAGTACCACTTCTCCTGTCCTGTATACTGGGTGTAATTCTCAGTATCTGTATTTTTCTGTATAAATACACTGCACAGTACTACTTCTCCTGTCCTGTATACTGGGTGTAATTCTCAGTATCTGTATTATTCTCTATATATACACTGCACAGTACCACTTCTCCTGTCCTGTATACTGGGTGTAATTCTCAGTATCTGTATTATTCTGTATATATACACTGCACGGTACCACTTCTCCTGTCCTGTATACTGGGTGCAATTCTCAGTATCTGTATTATTCTGTATATATACACTGTACAGTACCACTTCTCCTGTCCTGTATACTGGGTGTAATTCTCAGTATCTGTATTATTCTGTATATATATATATATATATATATATATATATACTGCACAGTACCACTTCTCCAGTCCAAAAGGGGTGATAAAGGCGGATTTCTCCTGCGCCGCAGGGCTCAGGGGAATCTGCCAGTATCCCCGGCTCAAATCCATGATGGATATGTACTTGGCATTCGCCAACCGCTCCAGCAGATCCTCGATGCGTGGCATTGGGTGCGCATCAGAGGTAGTGATGGCGTTGAGCCCCCTGTAGTCCACGCAGAACCGGGTGGTCCGATCCTTTTTTGGCACGAGAACTACAGGTGAGGCCCACGCGCTTTTGGACGGCCGGATCACCCCCAGCTGCAACATCTCCTGGATCTCCTGGCGCATAATCTGCTGCACTTCCTCAGAGATCCGATAAGGTGTCCGCCGTAACGGGGCGCGATTCCCGGTGTCCACCTCGTGGACCGCCAACTTGGTCCTTCCGGGTCGGTTTGTGAACTCGGCCCGGAAGGGTTCCAGAGTGGTCAGCAACTGCAACCGCTGGGAGACGGTTAGCGAGGCATTTACCTCCATGTCCTCAATGGACCCATTGGCCTGGGCTTGGGCCAGCATGTCCAGGAGGGGATCCTCTTCCCCGTCCTCGGGCAGATTGCAGACCGGTAGGACGCAGGCTTCACGTTCGTGATGGGCCTTCATCATGTTGACGTGAAAGGCCTTGCGCCTACCCCGAGTGTGGTCAAGCGTGACCACATAGGTGGCTGGGTTGAGCTGTTGGTGCACGACGTACGGGCCTTCCCAGGCTGCCTGAAGCTTATCCTTTGGTACGGTGACCAGCACCCACACCTTTTGACCCACCTGGTAGGTCCGCTCCCGGGCGTTCTGGTCGTACCAGTGCTTCTGGTCAGCCTGAGCCTGCGTCATGTTGTCATGCACCAACTGCGTCAAGGTCTGCATCTTGTCGCGGAAGCGCATGACATAATCCACGATGGACACTTCCGTGGGGTTTGGCTCATCTTCCCAGGATTCTCTTATCAACCCAAGGGGTCCCCGGACTCGCCTACCATACAGGAGCTCGAAGGGTGAGAACCCCGTCGAGGCCTGCGGGACTTCTCTGTAGGCAAATAGCAGGTGTGGGAGGTACCGCTCCCAATCGCGTCCCTGGGTCTCAACCAGCATGCGGAGCATCTGTTTGAGGGTACCGTTAAAGCGCTCACACAAACCATTGGTCTGTGGGTGATACGCGCTCGATACCATACGCGTCACCTGCATTTTGCTGCAGAGAGCCTTCATTAGGCGAGACATAAATTGGGTCCCTTGATCGGTAAGCATCTCCCTGGGAAATCCTACCCGTGAAAAGATGGTCACCAGTGCATCCGCCACCTTATCTGCCCTAGTTGAGGACAGAGCTACTGCCTCCGGGTACCGGGTAGCGTAGTCTACCACAGTAAGGATGTATTGCTTTCCAGAGCTGCTGGGGACGGCCAGCGGACCCACAATGTCCACCGCGATCCTCTGGAAAGGCTCCTCTATCACTGGCAACGGGATCAGGGGAGCCTTAAGAGCAGGCCCCGCCTTCCCCACTCTTTGACAGGTGATACAGGAGCGGCAGTAGTTAGTCACATCTGTCCCCATCTTGGGCCAATAGAAGTGTTGAGACAGCCGTGCCTTAATTTTGCTGATCCCCAAGTGTCCAGCGAGTGGAATCTCATGGGCAATCCTCAACAACTCACCTCGGAACTGGTGCGGGACGACCAGCTGTTTTTCCCTCAACCACTCCTTTTAGGACTCTCCGGGTACTGTCTCCCGGTACAACCTTCCTCGTTCCCAGAACACCCTCTCCTTATCAGTCACGGAGGTGGGCGTCTCGGCGAGGTGCCTCAAGTTCTCCAGGCTCGCATCTGAGTGCAGAGCGGCCTGGAACTCCTGGCTGGAGGCAGCCAGAAGTGACGTCAGGGTTCCTTCCTCACTGGGACCCTCTGGGACCGGCTCTGGGTCCAACTCTGGTTCAGTCTCTCCTGTAGCGGAGGAGGGTCCAGATGGTAGGGCGCTACCTGCGATCCGGGCACTCTGACTGCGGGTGACAGCAGCTACATATACCGTCTCCCCGGGGGTTTCTATAGACCCATCAGCCTGCGCTGCTATGGGCTCTACCTCCCCATCCACCCCAACTCTTCAGGAGCAGTGCTACTTATGGGCCAGTTACCTTCCTCGGTGGCACTGGTCAGTGTCATGGCGTCACCTTCCTCCCGGTTCCCATGCACCTCCCCATTTCCTTGAGCACTGTCGCTTGCTCCTGCTAGGGGTTCCTCAGCCGTCTCACTCCGCAGAGCGACGGGACTGAACGCTCCTGTACCTGTGGACACATCTACCACTTCAGAGAAAGGGTTAACAGATTCAGATGGCACAGATACATCACTATCAACACCATTCCTAGGGAAAGAAAGGTTATCAGTTGCATCATCACTTCGCAAAGCATTAGCAGGTAACACAATCAGTTTCCCATCATCATCAACATCAACATCATGGTTAACGTTAACCTTATCATCAGATTGGGAAGGGGTGTCAGGGACATAGTACGCCACCATCCTCCCAGATCAGTCCCCAATAAAACATCAGTGGGCAGGTTGTCGGACACCCCCACTTCCTTCACCCCGCTCCCGGCACCCCAGTCAATGAAAACTCGGGCTATCGGCAAGGGGTAGTGGACGCCCCCAATCCCGGTGACAGTTAAGGTTTTCCCCGGAATCAACTCTTCAGGGGCCGCCAGTTCGGGTCGGATGAGGGTTCGCTCAGCCCCGGTGTCCTTGAGGCCTGTAGCAAGACGGGCCCCCACGCGGACGGGCTGCACGTTGTCATCAACCCTCCCCACCACACCACCCACCAAAAGAACAGAGGCGTTGGGCCCGGAGGCCTTGGCTGGGGGGTTCTTCTGCCTCTCCGGACAGGTGGCGCTGATGTGACCAGTCCTTTTACAGGAGAAACACTGGCGGGGGTCTGATGTAGGCCTGGCGCTGGCAAAGGGGATAGTGCCTCCAGAGGGACGACTGGCAGGGGCACTGGGGTTGGTTGCAGGCTTACCCCCTCCCCAGCGGGTGGAGACGGGCTTCCGAACCTCGGGTTTCCGGTTGGCCTCATAGCTGTCGGCGATCCGTGCTGTTGTGACCGCGTCCTCCGGTTCTCGGTCCAGGATGAACTGTCGGACCTCAGCTGGGCACAGATGCAGGAACTGGTCTTTGATCATCAGGTCTTTCAGCTCCTCAAAGGTGTCAACTGACAGTCCATGGATCCACTGGTCAAAGTGGTTCCTGAGTCCTTGCACCACATCGCTATAACTGTCGTGTGGGCCACGTTGGAGGTTCCGGAACTTCTTTCGGTATACCTCAGGGGTTAGCTGGTACTTGGCAATCAGGGCCTGCTTGATGGCCTCATAGTCACTGTCTTGATCTGACGTGAGGGAAGCGAACACCTCCAAAGCTTTGCCCTTTAGCCCGGGGGTCAAGTACCTGGCCCATTGGTCGGCAGGCAGCCGATACTGTCTGCAGACTTTCTCAAAGGCCCGCAGAAAAGTGTCCAAGTCTCCTTCCTTTTCCAGCACGGGAAAGTGCTCCGGCCGGGGCTTCGGACTCTGAGAGCTGCTGGGTGTACTGCTCTGGGCTGTGGAGGGCATTGCCCCTTGTCTGAGCAGCTCCAGTTCATGGGCTCTCTGAGCTTCCCGCTCGGCTCTCTCAGCCTCCCGCTCGGCTCTCTCAGCCTCTCGCTGTTTGGCCTCTCGCTGGTCGGCTCTCTCTTGAGCTTGCTGGATCAGCTTCAGGCGTTCTTCCTGGTTGTCAGCGGAGAGTCCCGCCAGGGCCGCCTGCAAGTAAGGGTCCACCTCTCTCTGGGTGTAAGCAGTCAGGGGTTGGGCCTCTGCTCCTGCGCCACCACCTTGGCTTGGGCCGGCTCCTGCGCCCGCCACGCTCCGATGCTCGCCCAGCTCCTTCAGGGCCTGGACCAGCTGGCCTTTGGTTCGGTTCGTGTGGACAAGGCCGTGGTACTTGCAGATTCCCACAAGAGTGTCCTTGCTCTGCTTTTCGAACCAACTTGCTCCTATGGTAGCCATGTTTGCCAAATAAAAGATAGGATAGAAAAACAAAGAGAAGGGAGGGGTAACCGCAAGTACACACAATTGTCTCAGGACTAATAAACACTGAGTCTGTTCTCCAAAACTTTAGATGCAGGGTCCCTGAAGAACCGTGCAAGTTTTTTAGTGAGAGGAATGATTGCTCAGACCAGATCACTAATGCTCTATAATCCCACCGCTCAGCCACCAATATGCGATGAAACGGTGCACACACACGACGGCTGCTGCCGTCCGACCCAGTAAACTGCAGGGATTTATAATTATCCCACTTCCACTTAGGAACTTGCAGCTCTCTGGCGCCCCCCTTACCCTCAGGTCAGTCAGGGAACTGCACCTAGGATAATTAGTCGCCAGACGGGTCACTTGGATGTGTGCTGGCTATTGGGCACGCTGCAGTGAGGGAATTATAATTACTCCGAGCCGCAGCCGGGTAATACACTTATAATACCCGCTCCGTCACCGCCAACGCCACCCCATAGGTCAACACTTTACACCCTTCTTTATAGCTGCCACCAGCCACGGTTTACTTGGAACAATTTATCAAGAGGGTCCGTAGCAACCCCAAAACAGTAGCGTAGTACTTCAGGCGCGTGCAAATTCGTTTATAGAGCAGGAGAAACAAACTAATAAATTTATAGGTTTATTCCTTAAAAAGACAGGCAGTGCTTATACAATATAAAAAGATGGAACAAACTGAGACAATATCGTTATGTACAATACAGTTACAAAATAAACGGGATTAAGAATGAAAGATAACTCACATGTAGAGTTGAGCGATACTTTCCGATATCCAAAAGTATCGGAATCGGAATGGTATCGCCGATACCCAAAAAATATCAGCGATACCCGATACCGATACCGGAAGTCCAATGTAAGTCTATGGGAACAAAATATCGAAATTAAAAAAACCCCATTCTTGCCTTGTAGGTTAATTGTACATGAAGGAAAACAACAAAGAGTAATGTAGAATGTATTGGGGGAGGTTGAGGAGACATTCAAGGCATAGATGTTTAACCCAATCCAATGGAATAGCATTAATTTTTTTTTTAGGAAATGCGTTCGGATTGACGAAGAAATTGACAATGTTGTTAACCTTTTTTCTATTTTGGCAAATATGTATGTTTCACAACTTCCATGCTCTTCACCTTTTTAACTTTTGACACACTTTCTCCTTCATAATCTTCAGCAGCATCATCTTTGTCATCAAATTATTCTTCATTTTCACCTTCTTTATCTTCTTCTAAAACTTCTTGCTTTTCATGTTTTTGTTAACATTACTCATATTGTTCTTTTTAAACTATTATTCTTCTTCATATTATAGTCCTTCATCTTCTTCATCATATTCTTATTTGTGACATAG
This sequence comes from Oophaga sylvatica, assembly GCA_033576555.1. NCBI lineage: Eukaryota > Metazoa > Chordata > Amphibia > Anura > Dendrobatidae > Oophaga > Oophaga sylvatica. The sequence goes on along the minus strand of JARQOD010003409.1, from coordinate 22,771 downwards.
ATTCCTGTACTTGTAATCTGTTAAAGTATGATTTTTTCATCGTTCCGTTCTTGCTGCCACAAAAGATTTAAATTACAACAGTATTTGTCCGTGTTCAGTTTAGCCTGCAGCATCAGGCATTTACCAGGGGCACCACGAGGAGGAACGGACTCACCCCCATACACTGCTTAGTCTTCTTCTGCTTATAATTTAGAGCATATATTTTGCTCTTCATTTTGGTCTTATACTTCATGTTCTTCTGCCTTTAGATCTTCTGCTTATTGTTCTTGTGTCTCTTGTTCTGTATCTTGTATTTGTAGCACAACCTTGTACCAGCTGATGTTACTGGGACACGGTTACTAAGCAGGAGGTACCTGTGCTCCAAAGCACTACCAAGGACCAGCAGACGTTGCTGGAACTCGGATACCGAGATGGAGGCACCTAGGCCAAAGGCACTGCGGAGAACCAGTTGACGGTACTGGAACCCGGACGGGTAGCAGAAGGTACAAGAGCCAATGCAAGTAACGAGGACCAGCTGACTGTGCTGGAACCCGGAGGGGCAGCAGAAGGAAAAGAGCCAATGGCACAACCGAGGACCAGCTGACGTTACTGGGACACGGTTACTAAGCAGGAGGTACCTGTGCTCCAAAGCACTACCAAGGACAAGCAGACATTGCAGGAACTCGGATACCGAGATGGAGGCACCTAGGCCAAAGGCACTGTGGAGAACCAGCTGACGGTACTGGAACTCGGACGGGTACCATAAGGCACCCATGAAAATGTAAGTTGACAGGCCGCAAGCCGTCTGCAGTTACCAAATCACACAGTCCTACAGTGGGTGCTTGTCCTATTTTCACAACGGAAAGAGCCTTTATTTACATATCCCACAGCACACATAGGAATCACCTAAACTGCAGGCACCATAGAGTCGGATAACCGGAATGCAACATGACAGGACAACTTATTTGAGGCTAATTTACGTTGACACTGCCAGGAAACAGCTGTGGTGCTGTAACCAGGGTGGGCATGAGTCAGTACCCGTGCCAATTACTTCCGAGCAACAACTGGCGGTGTTGGAGCCCAGGGATGAGAGGAGGACAGGGTGGAGGCAGCATGACTTTTTGTCGTACACACAGCAGGGGAACAGCTGCCATTACTCAACCCCAGTAACACAGGAGCAAGTGTTGACTGTGCTAACAGCACTTACAGGCAACAACTGGCGGTGTTGGAGCCCAGGGTCCAATGCATCGACTTCAATTGCTTCCACCTCCTCTCAGGAACACAGCACTGTTGATCAACCATCTGTCTCTTCACCGCCTGCCAAATTGCCCAGTCAGTCAGAGAGTTCTGTACAGGAGCCAGCTGAGTCTCTGCTTCTGTTCTCAGAATCTGTTGGTTTGCAAACAGGGGCACAGCCAAGCAGCATTCTGGAATGTGAAGAAGAGGGAGTATGCAGTGATGCGCAACAGCTGTGTCTCTCTGAATCTGAAGAGGTGGGTGAGACAGTGCCGATGGTCAGCACACCGCAGAACGCATCTGATGATGATGAGACTCAGGTGCCAGTTTCTGTTGAGCATGGTGGCGGCCAGACCACCCAACAGCAGCAGGTGTTGGAAGAGGTTAGTGGAGATGATGAGGTCCAGGACCCAACATGGCGTGAGGAACAGGAAGGTGGTGGTAGCAGCTCTGAGGAAGCGATTGCCCCAACGGTACAAACAGGAGGGAGAGTTAGGCTGCATACTCTGTTGCCTGTAGCCTCCATTTTGGCACCTGTTCGGATTTCTCTTCCAAAAGTCTAAACGGACGCTCCCAGGACTTGCACTGCGTGGTCCTTTTTTCACACACTTGCAGATGATATTTGCTATATCAAATGCAAGCTGTGTAATCAAAAAGTAAAAAGAGGTAAAGTGTCAGTAACCTCAATACCACAAATATGTGTAAACATGTGCGGAGAAAACACGTAGTTGAGTTACAAAGACACACTGAAGATGTACAGTCTATAGAGAATCACTGCACAAGTTTAACTGCATATGTCATGGTTAAATTTGAAATTTTTATTGCACACTTGATGTGAAAAAAGAAAATAGCTATGAGACTACTGACTGACGTTTTGGGCAACGCAGTGGCCTTTATCAAATAGTCGCTGGAAGAGATAGAAAAATTTACAGTCAATGACAATGTATAATATATACAATATATACAATAAATACATAGGGTGAAGAATATATATACATAGGAATTAGGCAACATGTTAAACATTTGGGTGATACTGTAGAACACGGAGAATTATCCCTCTAGGGTATGCGGGTGGATAATGTAGTTTTTTGTTGATTTTTGGGAGTGTGTAGAAAACAGGGGTGATGGGGTATTGAATATTAAGGAATGTCATAGTCTTACAGTCTATGGTGATCAATTAAAGAAAGTTTTGTCAGGATACAATCAATTTTTTGACAGATGTAAAATGTAGGGTCACAATTGAGTTGTCTGTAGGTTAGGTTAACTGACAGTTGTCTATGAATTTCGGCAATAGATTGGGTCTTATTCATAATAACGATAGCACCCCCCTTATCTGCTGGTTTAATAATAATGTTGGGGTTATCTTTCAGAGATTTTATGGCTTGTTTATCTGTGGGTGTCAGGTTGTGGCGTATCGGGTGTAGGCCCAATCTCGGCAAACCATCCACGAGCACAGGCTCTGAATGCTGGCATTGCAAAACTCCTGTCCCTTGAAATGCTGTCATTCGGGGTGGTGGAGACTGACAGTTTACGGAACTTAATGGCATTGGCAGTCCCACAATACAATGTGCCAAGCTGATTTTATTTCAGCAGGCAAGCCGTCCCTGGTCTGCAAAAGCATGTTGTTGAGGTTAAAATTAAACATGCGCTACTAAACTCCGTCAGTAGCAATGTCCACCTGACCACCGCTGCGTGGACCAGTACCCATGGCCAGGGACGATACCTTTCCCTTACTGCCCATTGGGTCAATGTTGTGGAGCCGGGTACAGATCTTGCGAGTGGCGCTGTACGTGTTCAGGCAACTACAAGGATTGCGGGAATCAAGTCTGTACACATTGACTCCTCCTTCTCCATTTCCTCAGAAACATCGTTGCAGGAGCCGTCACGGTCTACCTCCACATGGACCCGTGAACGCTTAATAAGAATCTTTAGTTATATAGCGCCAACAGATTACGCAGCGCTTTACAGTTTAACAGTTTCAGAACACAAGTCATAAGTAACAACGTTACCAATACAATAATGAAAGCAATATAATCCGCACATGCTCGTGAGAGCTTACAATTTACAAATATGTGGGGGAGATACAAAGTACAGGTGTTTATATACAATGGTGTATTTAGAATGATGGCCCAGCCATTTTGAGGGAGTGAGGGATGGATGGAGATAGTGAATGGGCTACACACACACACTTACACATAGAATGACTTTGATTAGTGAATGTGATAGGCCGCTATGAAGAAATGTGTTTTGAGTGAGCGCCCGAAAACATGCAAATTGTGGATAGTTCTAATTTCTTGGGGTACAGCATTCCACAGTATTGGCGCAGCGCGGGAGAAGTCTTGGATTCGGGAGAGATGTTCTTTAGGTGTAGGTGGCAATAGCGGGCAACAGATTGTATATGGGAGGTGAAGGAGAGATTGGTGTCAAACATAACACCCAGACAGCGAGCCTGTTGACCGATATGAGCACAGACGTGGCCAAACGTCAACAGGCCGTCCTGAAATTAATTTCCATGGGGAATCAAAGCCACACAGCGCTGGAGCTCTGGAATGCCATAAAGCAAGAGAGCGACATGTGTATTTTGCCAGCGAATCTCCAGCCAGGCTTGGTAGTGTGTGACAATGGCCGAAATCTGGTGGCAGGTCTGGGCCTAGGCAACGTCACTCACATACCATGTCTGGCACATGTGCTAAACTTGGGCGTCCAGAGTTTTTTGAGGGACTATCCGGATCTTGATGCACTGCTGCACAAGGTCCGCCTACAGTGCGCTAACTTGCGACGTTCCACCATGGCCAGATCGCGCATTGCAGCTCTGCAACGCAGATTTTGCCTTCCTGAACATCGCATCATATGTGACGTACCCACCAGGTGGAATTCCACGTTACATATGTTGGAGTGGTTGTGTGAGCAGCAGCCAGCAGTAATGGAGTATCAGCTGCATCAGTTGTAATCAACTCGCAATTTGCGCCGTTCACTTCACCACTACTGAGTGGGCCTCTATAATAATAATCTTTATTTATATAGCGCCAACAGATTCCGCAGCGCTGTACAGTTTAACAGTTTCATAACACAAGTCATAAGTGACAACGTTAACAATACAATAATTAAAGCAATATAAGCCGCCCCTGCTCGTGAGACCTTACAATCTACAATGAGGAGGGGGAGCTACAAAGTACAGTTGTTTATATACAATGGTTTATTTACAATGATGGTCCAGCCATTTTCAGGGAGTGAGGGATGGATGGAGATAGTGAATGGGCTACACACACACACAGTTACACGTAGAATGACTTTGATTAGTGAATGTGATAGGCCGCTCTGAACAAATGTGTTTTGAGTGTGGAAGTAGGGCTGTTAATGGGGATGTTGAAGTCTCCAAGGATAACGGTTGGTACTTCTGAGGACATGAAAGTGCGGCAGCCAGGCAGAGAAGTGGTCAAGGAACTGTGTGGGCGAGCCTGGGGTCCGATATATTACCGCTACTCTGAGGGAGAGGGGACGAAAGAGCCTGATGGTGTGGACCTAATAATTTGCAAAATCTTAATATAAAATTTACATGTTACATATTTACATCTAGTATAAAACATTTAACCATTAAGCCTACTTACAGAACAAGGAAGTGTAAAAAAACTTGTGCTTAAAAAAAAAGTGCAAATAAAATGTGAGAAGGGCAGTGTAACAAATAATTTAGGAAAAAGATAAACTAACATCAAGTGCTGTGTGCTGTGTAAGAGCCAGACACATTAACATGAAATCAGTCTGGAATAGCGGTGATTTTCTCCCATAACCCGAGTAACATTCTGGGGAGAGGGGTGTAGAGTCAACGATCAGCAACTAGCTACGGTAGATCAAATACCTGGAAAAAAAAAAAGGTTATTTAACATTCATAAGATACATTTTATTTTATCAAAAAAAAAAAAATATTTAACATTCATAAGATACATTGTATTTAAAAAAAAAAGAAAAATTTATTTAACATTCCTAAGATAAAATTTTTTTTAAAACATAAAAACTATAATACACAGCAGGATCTTTAGTAAAAACCAGACTTACCACTGTAACCTCTTAATCCTTGCAAGCTTCAACACAACGTTGACAAGGTACACAGCAGGGGTGGTCGGTCTCCTAGACAACGAGCAAACTCCTTCATGTTGAGAGAGGCCACCATCTCCTTAGCTTTCTGGTACTTTTCTGTGGGAATGAGCTTGTCTCCAACCAGCCAGGAATATCCATTGAATGGCACACCATGGTTTGGTATTAGCACCCAGTACCAAAAGTGAAGCCAACCACAGTTCCCATTTCTCATGAACTTTATTTGATATACTGGCTGGCCAAACATTAGTTTCTCACAAAGGAGCTGAAGACCCTGAGTGGCAGTAGGTGCAAGTCTCTCCAGCATGACCTGTTTGTTAGATATTTGCCGTCTACACCTAAAGAACATCTCTAGAATCCGCCCTTTTCTCACCATGGAAAACAAAAAACCCTCACTGTAGCATTGATCCACTCCCGCCTGGACTACTGCAATGCTCTATTACTTGGCCTCCCCATTACTCGACTATCCCCTCTCCAGTCCATCCTTAATGCAGCAGCCAGGGTCATCCATCTGGCTAATCGGTACTCGGACGCGTCCGCTCTTCGCCAGTCCTTACACTGGCTGCCCATTCATTATAGGATCCAATTCAAAGTACTGGTTCTCACCCACAAAGCTCTCCACAGTGCAGCACCCCCCTACATCTCCTCCCTCATTTCTATCTATCGGCCTAACCGACTGCTGCGCTCTGCAAATGACTTTCGACTAACCTCTGCAGTAATCCGTACCTCCCAATCCCGACTCCAAGACTTCTCCCGCGCTGCGCAAATCCTCTGGAATGCTCTACCACAAGAAATTAGGACTATCCACAATTTGCCTGGTTTCAGGCGCTCCCTCAAAACACATTTGTTCAGAGTGGCCTATCACATTCAATAACCAAAGTCGTTCTATGTTTAAGTGTGTATGTGGAGCCCATTCACTACCTCCATCCATGCCTCACTCCCTCAAGATGGCTGGACCATCATTGGAAATGCACCATTATATATACACACCTGTACTTTGTATCTCCCCCACCTCATTGTAGATTGTAAGCTCTCACGAGCAGGGTCGGCTTATTTTGCTTTAATTATTGTATTGTTAACGTTGTTACCTATGACTTGTGTTTTGAAACTGTCAAAGTGTAAAGCGCTGCGGAATATGTTGGCGCTATATAAATAAAGATTATTATTATTATTATATCAGAGGGAGAAGAGGATTGGGCCTTGACAAGGTGCCCGATTGCATCTTAAGTCTTATTGAATGTTGGAGCCAGTCCACCGTACAAAAGCAGCCATAGAGTGTCCGGGTACCTGCTTGGATTTCGATCAAAATGAAGACTACTTTGATGTACATGTACACCAATTCGAGAAAAATGACAAGGATGAGGCAGTAAGACACGCTCAGCAGAGTACAAGCAGCATTGCTTGAAGAAGTAACTTGAGCGTGATCAAAATTGAATAAATTAAAATCTCAGACTACAGTGAACACAACTCTTAGCTGTGAAAGGGCTTTTTGTGTCCTTCTACAGTGTTTTCAACCAATGTATTGGATACGGATGGAAGCACGTCACACTATAATTTCAATTGAATGGAGCAGCAAGAATTACACTAAAGAAAAAAAAAAAAAAAGAGTGTGAGAGTGACATGTGCAGATGCCTACATACAGCGTTGTATGCCGAGCAAACTGCAGCGCGTCACCTGCACTCACACACACACCTTGCAGAGCTGTGAAAAAAACACTGCAAGGCAAAAGGAAGATGTACACAGCGGTTGGTAAAGTAGCCTGCCTAAAGCACAGTACACAAAATCGCAATCTCTAACTGTCCCTCAGAGTCAGCAGAGCAGCGTTCTGTCCCAAACTGAATTAACAGCACAGTGACGCTAAAATGGCGGCTTTATCCGACAACAATACCTTCCTTGTGTCACGGTTAGGGTAGCGTGTGTCTATTATATGAGTGTCTGTAAAATGTAACGTTACGCAGACTTATTCTGCCCTTGGGACGCAAAAATAAGACAGCAGTAATCATTTACTGTATAAAACTCCACCTATGCGCAACAAAACAAGCACGTTCCCTCTTACGGTTCCTGCGCTGACATGTGAGTAGGGAGTTTGGAGACGTTCCTGAATTTATCCCAGGTATCCAAGCATATCAGGCCGATAGGAGAGCATTAAAACCACCCACGGTGGTGACTTAAATATGGTGAATCGAACCAGTGAAGAACTGTAGGTCGATGCGAATGAATGTGCGATCACATGACACACGTTTATAATAACCCTTGCTAGACACGAGTAACTTTGTAGACATTTGGACACACCTGAACCCAGATGGCAGTGAATATTCATTCTATTCGGCGCCACATGACTCTTGGTCCAGAATAGATTATATATTGCTAGCACAGGAGCTATTAAGGGGAGTGGAAGAGGCAGATGTGCACAGCGTAGCTATATATGACCACGCGCCCGTATCAGTGACCCTGCCAGATATGGTGCAGATGGGGCCAAACCAAACTTGGCGCTTCCCGACCTATTTGTTAATGGATGAGAAGTTTCGACATCATGTGAAGCAATGGTGTTTTTAATATGTAAGGGTTAATGGAGATACTAGGATAGGCCGGAACTTTTATGGGCAGCAGGGAAGGGAGTAATGCGCGGGAAACTAATAGGTTATCAGACAACGCTAAAAAAGAAGATGGCGACAAACTACTCGCAGGCTAGCAGGATATTACGCGATAGGTACACGGCAAACAAGACAAGTTCATCAACACAGGTTAAAAATAGATGTAAGCAGGCTAAGGTTGACTTACACGTATGGGTATATCGACGAGAGAGAAGCAGTAATAACAATTATAGAGCCGATGTATATCGTTATGGTAGCAAATGAGGGAGACTATTATCACGACTAGCGAAAGGAAATCACATTCGTCATCAACATATTACAGCGTTAACGAATAAACATGGGATCATGAACACAGACCCTCGAACCATAAACACCATTCTACAAGAATACTACTCAGACTTATATAAGGTGGAACATACGGATAGTGAGGAGGGTAACACCTTTGTAGATGGAATACGGTTACCATCCATCACAAACTATCAGCTTCTCCTTTTAAAAAAACAAATTGAGGTGACGGAAGTGACAGCGGCGATAAGTTACTTTAAATACGGGAAAGCTCCAGGATCTGACGGGTTTACAGCCAAATTATTAAAATTATTGAGTGAGGATATCCCGTCCACATTGGTACGCACCTTCAATCATATATTGGAGACAGGAGGGTTGCCCAGCCATTCAAACATGTCACACATGAAGTTGCTACTAAAACCAAACAAACCTTCACATCTGCCTGGATCCTATCGTACATTCTCACTCATTGACCATTATATCAAGATTTTGTCCAGGATCATGGCAGATCTTTTGAGTAGCATTGTTCCTACGCTGATAGGGCGATCACAAGTGGCCTTTGTTAGCTACTTTGTTGGCTACTATCAGTCTCACTATGCATAACACATGTGTGCAGTGGGCAGTATTACCTTTGCCTTCGGTGGAGTAGGAAAACCCCTCTCCTATCGAAGTGTTAGTTGGGGAGATGGAAGATTTGACACCGGGACCTGAATTGTAATACTTAAATGTGACAGGTGACAAATTTGTTAAGGCGCAACTCCGCGGCCCCTACGTTGAGTCTAGCCCGTGAAAATTTACTGGTTGTCAATGGGAAACCCCAACACCCCGGGGCAGCTACAGTATTTAAACAATTAGAGCTGAACCAAGATTTGCTGTATCAGGTTTATAAAATACATGTTGAAATTTTTTAGCAATTGCTGCTACCGCAGTCATATCGGAGGTTGGTAATGGACTTAGCACATGCGCATGTACTAGGGTGACATTTGTGCCAAAAGAAAACCCTACACAGAATTATACAACGGTTTTACTGGCTGGGGGTCTATCAAGAAGTTAAACGGTATTGTAACTCTTGTCGCATGCGCCAGATACACAGTCCTCAGCCTCATTTAGTGAGTCCCTTGGTGCCATTAAAAATTTTAGAGGTCCAGTTTGAGAGAATACCCATGGATCTGGTGGAGCCGGTTAATAAATCAGCAAGGGGTCATCAACAGGGGCAATAAAAGGGGCACTGTGTGGGTCACCAGTTTTGAGCACACCCGAGTTCAAAAGAGAATTCATTGTCCAGACTGATGCATCAGAGGTAGGTCTGGGTGCCGTGTTGTCTCAGGACTGGAGCTTAACGGGGAGGAGCATCCCATTAGTTTCCTGAGTCGAAAACTTACTCCATCAAAAAACAGAGACAGCATTGTAGAGAGAGAGTGCCTGGCGATAAAGTGGGCACTGGAGTCGTTGCACTACTATTTGTTGGGGATAACATTTTGTTTTGTAAATGATCATTCCCCTGTGACTGGCAGTGTTGTAGCCCAGGGAGTAGAGTTCAGGTGGTAGAAAGATGAAAATAACAGGAGACTTGGAAAACGTTGGCAAACAGTTATTTAATCTGAAAACGGACATACAAATTCAGGTGAGATCCATGCCTTGTTCATTTTCAGAAAAATAAGCCGGTCTACATTGTCTGAGGATAGTCGCATGCGACGGTCTGTTAGTACACCACCTGCAGCACTAAAAACGCGCTCAGATAATACACTGGCAGCAGGGCAAGCCAGCACCTCCAAGGCATACCACACATCAAATACAAATATAACAGTAATAATAATATTATCAATAAAAAATGAAATTGCACACACAGTACACAGACACAGCTCATATGTGTGTATGAGAGAGTGTTTCTGTGTGTAGTTCATGCCTCTAGCCTAGAAGATCAGTCTTGCTAAAATCTTTAACACTGACCCCTGTTCTGTTCTTAAAATGGTGGATGCTGAACTGCTTCTCAGCCCCCTCATACACAATCATTATGTGGCACTGCTGGGCTCAGTCAGAGGCATCAGATTGAACTAGGCTGTCCTGAGTCATTCTCAATAGAACATTTTGTTCAGCAGTTCATCTAGTTCATTTAGTTCTGAGGTCACATGATGCATTTCCTATCAGCTCCTCACAGGATAGGGTGGAGAAAAACTGAACTAAATGAACTAATCTTTTGAACTAATCTTTTCAGTGAACTAGTTCATGGTGAACTAATCACCAAAATTAACTAGATTTCCCATCACTATGGTGTACACCTTGGTGTTATGTTTCGGCAGCTGAGGAGTGCAGGTAAAAAAGGCAATACACCAGAGCAGTTGGAATCTATGAGATTGCAGTACCCTGACTAACCACCACAACTAGAGGCAGCCGTGGAGCGTTCCTACGTTGGTCCTAGACGCCTCGTCACAGCCTGAGAAACTAACTACACCTAAAGATAGAAATAGGAAAGCTATCTGCCCCGGAGCAGAACCCCAAAGATAATAGAAAGCCCCCAAACATGTAATGGCGGTTAGAAAAGAGGAAATACTGACACAGAAAGAAAATAGTATGAGCAAACGCTGGGGCCCAAACTATCTAAATAGAAAAGGACAGGAAGGGTACTTACTGCAATCTCAGAAAACCCTGAAAAACACCAACTCTACTAATTTCAAAATAACCTGAGATCACACGACCTCTACCACCTAAATTAGCTCTCTGGTGTAACAAAAACAGCAGCCACTGAAAAAACTGGAAAAAGCAAAAGTACAAAACACAGTGGCTGGACTAAACTGAGAGGGCAAAAGCCCCCGGAGGGGACCCAGAAGGCCCCCACAGAAGTGCAGGACCAAATGCAAAAATATAGCAAAAACACAAAATAAGAAATTGTCTTATCTGATAGCAGGAGATGCAGACACGACACAGCAGGCTACAAGGGAAACTGGAAAGAAGGATTCAGACCAGAACAATTGATCACCGGCAACCCTGATGGGAAAATGATTCCCTTAAATAAGACCAATCAGTAACACCTGATTCCCAGTCCTCACTAGTACCGCTTGTAACCACCAGAGGGAGCCTCTGCTCAGAACTCATCTCAAACCCATTCACAACAGTACCCCCCCCTTGAGGAGGGGTCACCGAACCCTCATTTGAGCAACCAGGTCGGTCAGGATGAGTTCTATGATACGCACGGATAAGTCTCCTAGCATGGATGTCCGAAGCAAACACCCAAGAATTATCTTCCTGACCATAACCTCTCCATTTAACCCAATACTGGAGTCTTCGTCTAGAAAAACGAGAATCCAATATTTTCTCAACCACATACTCCAGATTGCCCTCAACCAAAACAGGGTCAGGAGGCACAGCAGCAGGAACCACTGGCTCAACAAACCTCTTCAACAAGGACTTGTGGAACACGTTATGGATCTTAAATGTCCCTGGAAGAAGCAAACGAAAAGAAACAGGATTAATAATCTCCATGATCTTATAAGGTCCAATGAACCTAGGCTTAAATTTAGGAGATGCTACTCTCATAGGAATATTCTTTGAGGACAACCAGACCAAGTCCCCCACTTTAAACCGAGGACCATCAGTCCTATGCCGGTTAGCAAACCGCTGGGCCTTCTCCTGAGAGAGGGACAACCTCTCCACTACCTGGTCCCAAATCTGCTGCATACGCTCAACAACAGAGTCAACACCTGGACAGACAGAAGCCTCCGTCTGTCCTGAAGAAAATCGAGGGTGAAACCCAGAATTACAGAAAAACGGAGACATCAAAGTGGCAGAGCTAGCCCTATTATTAAGAGCAAACTCAGCCAAAGGCAAAAAAGAGACCCAGTCATCCTGATCAGCAGACACAAAGCATCTTAGATAAGTCTCCAATGTCTGGTTTGTTCTCTCAGTTTGACCATTGGTCTGAGGATGAAACGCCGAGGAGAAAGACAATTGAACACCCAGTTTAGAACAAAAAGTCCTCCAAAATCTGGAAACAAACTGGACTCCTCTGTCAGACACAATGTTCTCAGGAATGCCGTGTAAACGAACCACGTGCTGAAGGAACAACGGCACCAATTCAGAGGAGGAAGGCAACTTAGGTAATGGCACAAGATGTATCATTTTGGAAAACCTATCACAAATTACCCAGATGGTGGTCATTCTCTGAGAAACAGGAAGATCGGAAATGAAATCCATAGAGATATGGGTCCATGGTCTCTTGGGCACAGGCAATGGCATCAACAAACCACTAGAGCGAGAGCAAGGCTTGGAGCGAGAGCAAGTCCCACAGGACTGCACAAATTCCCTGACATCGCGAGACAAGGTAGGCCACCAAAAGGACCGACTAACCAAGTCTCTGGTACCAAAAATTCCGGGATGCCCAGCCAATGCGGAACAATGAATCTCAGACATCACACTCTTTTTCCATTGGTCCGGGACAAACAATTTTCCAACAGGGCAGCGCTCGGGCCTATCCTCCTGACACCCCTCCAGAGCAAGTCTCAAATTGGGCGAGATGGCGGAAAGAACTACACCCTCCTTCAAAATAACAGAGGGATCAGATAGCTCAGGAGAGTCCGCAAGGAAACTCCTAGAGAGGGCATCCGCCTTAACATTCTTAGTGCCAGGAAGAAAGGAAACCACAAAATTAAAACGTGTGAAAAACAAGGCCCACCTGGCCTGTCTAGGATTGAGTCGCTTGGCAGATTCCAGATAGACCAGATTCTTATGGTCCGTAAGGACCACCACCTGATGTTTGGCTCCCTCCAGCCAATGTCTCCACTCTTCAAAAGCCCACTTCATGGCCAATAACTCCCGATTACCCACGTCATAATTACGTTCAGTAGGAGAAAATTTTCGAGAGAAAAAGGCACAAGGGTTACTTTTAGAGGTCTCTGGATCTTTTTGGGACAAAACGGCACCTGCCCCAATTTCAGAGGCATCAACCTCCACCTGAAATGGTAGAGAAACATCAGGCTGCCGTAGAACAGGAGCAGAAGTGAATCTCTGCTTAAGTTCCTGAAACGCAGAGACTGCCTCAGGAGGCCAATTCACCACATCAGAACCCTTTCTGGTCAAATCAGTTAATGGTTTAACAATAACAGAGAAATTACCAATAAATTTACGATAAAAATTGGCAAAACCCAAAAATCTCTGAAGAGCCTTTAATGAAGTAGGTTGGACCCAATCACAGATGGCCTGAACCTTGACCGGGTCCATTTCAATAACAGATGGGGACAAAATGAATCCCAGAAATGAGATCTTCTGTACGCCAAAAAGACACTTTGATCCCTTCACATACAGAGCATTCTCTCTCAAAATCTGGAATACAGTTCGAACATGTTTCACATGAGAGTCCCAGTCATTAGAAAAAATCAAGATATCATCCAAATAAACAATCAGAAACTTGTCCACAAAATCCCTGAAAATGTCATTCATGAAGGACTGGAAGACGGAAGGAGCATTAGTGAGCCCAAAGGGCATCACAAGGTACTCAAAATGCCCTTCAGGGGTGTTAAATGCCGTCTTCCATTCATCCCCGTGCTTAATGCGAATAAGGTTATACGCCCCCCTGAGGTCAAGCTTGGTAAACCAAGTAGCGTTTTTCACCCTGGAAAACAGGTCAGAAATCAAGGGTAACAGGTATTGATATTTCACAGTAATATTGTTCAAGAGACGATAATCAATACACGGCCTTAATGAACCATCTTTTTTGGCCACAAAGAAAAAACCGGCACCTAAGGGTGAAGAGGATGGTCTGATATGACCCTTCTCCAATGATTCCTTGATATAAGACCGCATAGCGTCATGTTCAGGTACAGACAAGTTAAAAAGGCGACCCTTAGGGAATTTACTACCTGGCACTAATTCAATAGCGCAGTCATAGCTCCTATGGGGAGGTAAGGATGCAGATTTACTTTCGCTAAACACATCAGAAAAATCAAACAAAAAGTCAGGAACATCCTCAGCCTGGGGGGAGGCAGAAAAAACAGGAGTGTTGGTATTAACACATTGGCAGCCCCAACTGGTTACAGACACAGATTTCCAATCCAAAACAGGATTATGAGACTGTAACCAAAGGAAACCCAGCACTATAATGTCATGCAGATTATATAGAACCAAAAATTTGCAGCACTCCTGGTGATCAGGTTCAACCCTCATTATCACCTGAGTAGAAAACTGGGGTTTATTCTCAGCCAAAGGGGTAGAATCGATCCCCAGTAGGGGAATAGACTTCTGTAGGGGTATCAAGGGAAATCCACAACGTTTAGCAAAATCATAATCCATCAGGTTAATAGCTGCTCCAGAATCAACGAAAGCCTGAGCAGAAAATGAGGACAGAGAGCATATCAGAGTGACAGTTAATAAAAACTTAGTCTGAACACTACCCAAGACAACTGAGCGTGCAAAATGTCTTCCCCGCTTAGGGCAGACTGAAATAGCATGAGAGGCATCACCACAGTAGAAACATAACCCATTGCGCTTTCGAAACTCATGACGCTGTGCCCCAGACACCACTCCATCACACTGCATGGGCTCAGCAGCTGGCTCACAAGGCAACACCACTCCACGCATACTTCTCCGCTCACGCAAACGTCTGTCAATTTGAATTGCCAATGACATAGAATCATTGAGACCAGAGGGGACAGGGAATCCCACCATAACATCCTTTACATTATCCGACAGACCCTTCCGGAAAAGGGCTGCCAAAGCGTTGTCATTCCATTTGGTCAGGACTGCCCACCTACGGAATCTCTGACAGTATAACTCAGCGTCATCAAGCCCCTGATTTAATGCCAACAAAGCTTTTTCAGCTTGATCAGTGACATTAGGCTCATCGTACAATAACCCCAAAGCCTGAAAAAATGCATCAACATCACTCAAAACAGGATCCCCAGGTATCAGGGAAAAAGCCCAATCCTGAGGATCGCCGCGCAGGAGAGAGATGATAATTTGAACCTGCTGCGCTGCGTTTCCTGAGGACTTAGATTTTAAGGCAAGAAACAATTTACAATTATTTTTGAAATTCTGAAACTTAGCTCGATCCCCTAAAAACAAATCTGGCATGGGAATCCTAGGTTCCACAACAGGCAACCCAGCAAGATAGATAGCAATACTCCGAACCTCAGTGGCAAGCTAATCCACACGGCCAGACAACTGTGCAAACTCCATTGGGAGAAAAGATCCTCCCCAGCACCCAGAGATACAGAGGGAAAAAAAAAAATGCAACAAACAGAAAAATATCTCTGACAATTTTTCTTCCTTCAAAATATTTTTTCCCTTCTGTGAGTACCATACAATTTTTATGGCCGGTGATACTGTTATGTTTCGGCAGCTGAGGAGTGCAGGTAAAAAAGGCAATACACCAGAGCAGTTGGAATCTATGAGATTGCAGTACCCTGACTAACCACCACAACTAGAGGCAGCCGTGGAGCGTTCCTACGTTGGTCCTAGACGCCTCGTCACAGCCTGAGAAACTAACTACACCTAAAGATAGAAATAGGAAAGCTATCTGCCCCGGAGCAGAACCCCAAAGATAATAGAAAGCCCCCAAACATGTAATGGCGGTTAGAAAAGAGGAAATACTGACACAGAAAGAAAATAGTATGAGCAAACGCTGGGGCCCAAACTATCTAAATAGAAAAGGACAGGAAGGGTACTTACTGCAATCTCAGAAAACCCTGAAAAACACCAACTCTACTAATTTCAAAATAACCTGAGATCACACGACCTCTACCACCTAAATTAGCTCTCTGGTGTAACAAAAACAGCAGCCACTGAAAAAACTGGAAAAAGCAAAAGTACAAAACACAGTGGCTGGACTAAACTGAGAGGGCAAAAGCCCCCGGAGGGGACCCAGAAGGCCCCCACAGAAGTGCAGGACCAAATGCAAAAATATAGCAAAAACACAAAATAAGAAATTGTCTTATCTGATAGCAGGAGATGCAGACACGACACAGCAGGCTACAAGGGAAACTGGAAAGAAGGATTCAGACCAGAACAATTGATCACCGGCAACCCTGATGGGAAAATGATTCCCTTAAATAAGACCAATCAGTAACACCTGATTCCCAGTCCTCACTAGTACCGCTTGTAACCACCAGAGGGAGCCTCTGCTCAGAACTCATCTCAAACCCATTCACAACACCTTGGTGGCGCTGTCACAAAACTTCGCCACATTTGTAACATACAGCTCTTGCCCTGTGCAGAGGCGCTGCTTGTGCTCTCTCTTGTTGCAGAGGTGTCTACAATGCCTCGACGCACAGAGCTGCTTTGTAGCAGCAGCAGCGCTCTCGGCTGGAATGGAGAACATTATGGATTTCAACAGTGTGTCTTGGTCCTCCAGCATTTTACGGTCCCGGTTCAACGGTGTGATGAGGCTTTGTAAGTTGTCCCAGTAGCGAGGGTCTAGGAGGGTGTACACCCAATAATCTGACGTGGTGAGAATGTGGCCGATGCAGCGGTCGTTTCTCAGGCAGTGCAGCATGAAATCAACCATGTGCTGCAGACTCACAAATGGCCAACAAACGCTGTCCTCTGGAAGAGCGTCACACTAATAGATTTTTGTAAATTTAAAATAGAATAAAGCAGCAGCAATTTTTGAAAAATTACAAGGATGAGCCAGTGACAGACACTCAGCAGAGTACACGCTGCGGTGGTTGAAGTGGAGCGGGATCTACACTCCTACAAAAAAATGAAACCTCAGACTACAGTGAACACTGAAACACAACTGTTCACTTGCTGTGAAAGGCCTTTTTGTGGACTTCTATTATGTTTGCAAGCAATGTATTGTATTTTGATGGAAGAGCGTCACACTAATATATTTTTGTAAATTTAAAATAGAAGAAAGCAGCAGCAATTTTTGAAAAATTACAAGGATGAGCCAGTGACAGACACTCAGCAGAGTACACGCTGCGGTGGTTGAAGTGGAGCGGGATCTACACTCCTACAAAAAAATGAAACCTCAGACTACAGTGAACACTGAAACACAACTGTTCACTTGCTGTGAAAGGCCTTTTTGTGGACTTCTATTAAGTTTGCAAGCAATGTATTGTATTTTGATGGAAGAGCGTCACACTAATAGATTTTTGTAAATTTAAAATAGAATAAAGCAGCAGCAATTTTTGAAAAATTACAAGGATGAGCCAGTGACAGACACTCAGCAGAGTACACGCAGCATTAGTTGAAGTAACTGGAGCGTGATCTGCACTCAAAAAAAAAAAAAAAATCACAGACTGCAGTGAACACTGAAACACAACTGTTCACTTGCTGTGAAAGGCTCCATTGTGGACTTCTATAGTGTTTGCAACCAAGGTATTGTATACGGATGGAAGCGCGTCACACTATTATTTCAATTACATGGAGCAGCAAGAATTACACTGAAGAAAAAAAAAAAGAGTCTGTGAGTGACACGTGCAGATGCCTACAGACAGCGTTGCATACAGAGCAAACTGCAGCGTCACCTGCACTCACACACACCTTGCAGAGCTGTTAAAACAACACTGCAGGCAAAAGGAAGCTTTACACAGCCGGTGGTAAACTAGCCTGCCTAAAGCACAGTACACTAAATCGCAATCTCTAACTGTCCCTCAGAGTCAGCAGAGCAGCGTTCTTTCCCTAACTGAGTTCACAGCACAGTGACGCTAAAATGGCGGCGGCGCCTTTTATAGTGCATTCTGACATCATTTCAGCATCCAATCACAGCCATGCCATTAGTTAACATGACCGCAGCAGTACAGGATGTGCCCACACTTCTTAGGATTCCTCATTGGCTGACTAAAATCACATTGTCTCTCAAAGAATTATGGGAACTTCCGATTCCGGTATACGATATTGAAAAAGTATCGGAATTAAGTATCGGAATTCCGATAACGCGAATATCGGCCGATACCCGATACTTGCGGTATCGGAATGCTCAACACTACTCACATGATAGTTACATATGCATAGGCAAGCCAGGCTGGGGGAAGGAGCCACACGTCATAGTTCATTTGCAGATCTCTTAGTCAGGACCTCACAGCAGGGAATGACAAGGGGGGCTCACTGCCAGACTTATACCTGGGTGTTATGTTTCGGTAGCTGAGGAGTGCAGGTAAAAAAGGCAATACACCAGAGCAGTTGGAATCTATGAGATTGCAGTACCCTGACTAACCACCACAACTAGAGGCAGCCGTGGAGCGTTCCTACGTTGGTCCTAGACGCCTCGTCACAGCCTGAGAAACTAACTACACCTAAAGATAGAAATAGGAAAGCTATCTGCCCCGGAGCAGAACCCCAAAGATAATAGAAATCCCCCAAACATGTAATGGCGGTTAGACAAGATGAAATACTGACACAGAAAGAAAATAGTATGAGAAAACGCTGGGGCCCAAACTAACTAAATAGAAAAGGATAGGAAGGGTACTTACTGCAATCCCAGAAAACCCTGAAAGGCACCAACTCTACTAATTTCAAAAACACCTGAGATCACACGACCTCTTCCACCTAAATTAGTTCTCTGGTGTAACAAAATCAAAACAGCAGCCACTGAAAAAACTGGAAAAAGCAAAAGTACAAACATCAGTGGCTGAACAAAACTGAGAGGGCAGAAGCCCCCGGAGGGGACCCTGAAGGCCCCCACAGAAGTGCAGGACAAAATGCAAAAATATAGCACAAACACAAAAGAAGAAAAAGTCTTATCTGTTAGCAGGAGATGCAGACAAGACACAGCAGGCTACAAGGGAAACTGGAATAAAGGATTCAGACCAGAACAATTGATCACCGGCAACCCTGATGGGAAGGTGGCTCCCTTATATAAGACCAGTCAGTAACACCTGATTCCCAGTCCTCACAATCTTCACTGGACAGACTAGCACTGCTTGTAACCACCAGAGGGAGCCTCTGCTCAGAACTCATCTCAAACCCATTCACAACAGTACCCCCCCTTGAGGAGGGGTCACCGAACCCTCATTTGAGCAACCAGGTCGGTCAGGATGAGTTCTATGATACGCACGGATAAGTCTCCTAGCATGAATGTCCGAAGCAAACACCCAAGAATTGTCTTCCTGACCATAACCTCTCCATTTAACCAAATACTGGAGTTTCCGTCTAGAAAAACGAGAATCTAATATTTTCTCAACCACATACTCCAGATTGCCCTCAACCAAAACAGGGTCAGGAGGCACAGCAGCAGGAACCACTGGCTCAACAAACCTCTTCAACAAGGACTTGTGGAACACGTTATGGATCTTAAATGTCCCTGGAAGAAGCAAACGAAAAGAAACAGGATTAATAATCTCCATGATCTTATAAGGTCCAATGAACCTAGGCTTAAATTTAGGAGATGCTACTCTCATAGGAATATTCTTTGAGGACAACCAGACCAAGTCCCCCACTTTAAACCGAGGACCATCAGTCCTATGCCGGTTAGCAAACCGCTGGGCCCTCTCCTGAGAGAGGGACAACCTCTCCACTACCTGGTCCCAAATCAGTTGCATACGCTCCACAACAGAGTCAACACCTGGACAGACAGAAGCCTCCGTCTGTCCTGAAGAAAATCGAGGGTGAAACCCAGAATTACAGAAAAACGGAGACATCAAAGTAGCAGAGCTAGCCCTATTATTAAGAGCAAACTCAGCCAAAGGCAAAAAAGAGACCCAGTCATCCTGATCAGCAGACACAAAGCATCTTAGATAAGTCTCCAATGTCTGGTTTGTTCTCTCAGTTTGACCATTGGTCTAAGGATGAAATGCCGAGGAGAAAGACAATTGAACACCCAGTTTAGAACAAAAAGTCCTCCAAAATCTGGAAACAAACTGGACTCCTCTGTCAGACACAATGTTCTCAGGAATGCCGTGTAAACGAACCACGTGCTGAAGGAACAACGGCACCAATTCAGAGGAGGAAGGCAACTTAGGTAATGGCACAAGATGTATCATCTTGGAAAACCTATCACAAATTACCCAGATGGTGGTCATTCTCTGAGAAACAGGAAGGTCGGAAATGAAATCCATAGAGATATGGGTCCATGGTCTCTTGGGCACAAGCAATGGCATCAACAAACCACTAGAGCGAGAGCAAGGCTTGGAGCGAGAGCAAGTCCCGCAGGACTGCACAAATTCCCTGACATCACGAGACAAGGTAGGCCACCAAAAGGACCGACTAACCAAGTCTCTGGTACCAAAAATTCCGGGATGCCCAGCCAACGCGGAACAATGAATCTCAGACATCACACTCTTTTTCCACTGGTCCGGGACAAACAATTTTCCAACAGGGCAGCACTCGGGCCTATCCTCCTGACACCCCTCCAGAGCAAGTCTCAAATTGGGCGAGATGGCGGAAAGAACTACACCCTCTTTCAAAATAACAGAAGGATCAGATAACTCAGGAGAGTCCGCAAGGAAACTCCTCGAGAGGGCATCCGCCTTAACATTCTTAGTGCCAGGAAGAAAGGAAACCACAAAATTAAAACGTGTGAAAAACAAGGCCCACCTGGCCTGTCTAGGATTGAGTCGCTTGGCAGATTCCAGATAGACCAGATTCTTATGGTCCGTAAGGACCACCACCTGATGTTTGGCTCCCTCCAGCCAATGTCTCCACTCTTCAAAAGCCCACTTCATGGCCAATAACTCCTGATTACCCACGTCATAATTACGTTCAGTAGGAGAAAATTTTCGAGAGAAAAAGGCACAAGGGTTACTTTTAGAGGTCTCTGGATATCTTTGGGACAAAACGGCACCTGCCCCAATTTCAGAGGCATCAACCTCCACCTGAAATGGCAGAGAAACATCAGGCTGCCGTAGAACAGGAGCAGAAGTGAATCTCTGCTTAAGTTCCTGAAATGCAGAGACTGCCTCAGGAGGCCAATTCACCACATCAGAACCCCTTCTGGTCAAATCAGTTAATGGTTTAACAATAACCAAGAAATTACCAATAAATTTACGATAAAAATTGGCAAAACCCAAAAATTCTGAAGAGCCTTTAATGAAGTAGGTTGGACCCAATCACAGATGGCCTGAACCTTGACCGGGTCCATTTCAATAACAGATGGGGACAAAATGAATCCCAGAAATGAGATCCTCTGTACGCCAAAAAGACACTTTGATCCCTTCACATACAGAGCATTCTCTCTCAAAATCTGGAATACAGTTCGAACATGTTTCACATGAGAGTCCCAGTCATTAGAAAAAATCAAGATATCATCCAAATAAACAATCAGAAATTTGTCCACAAAATCCCTGAAAATGTCATTCATGAAGGACTGGAAGACGGAAGGAGCATTAGTGAGCCCAAAGGGCATCACCAGGTACTCAAAATGCCCTTCGGGGGTATTGAATGCCGTCTTCCATTCATCCCCGTGCTTAATGCGAATAAGGTTATACGCCCCCCTGAGGTCAAGCTTGGTAAACCAAGTAGCGTTTTTCACCCTGGAAAACAGGTCAGAAATCAAGGGTAACGGGTATTGATATTTCACAGTAATATTGTTCAAGAGACGATAATCAATACACGGCCTTAATGAACCATCCTTTTTGGCCACAAAGAAAAAACCGGCACCTAAGGGTGAAGAGGATGGTCTGATATGACCCTTCTCCAATGATTCCTTGATATAAGACCGCATAGCGTCATGTTCAGGTACAGACAAGTTAAAAAGGCGACCTTTAGGGAATTTACTACCCAGCACTAATTCAATAGCGCAGTCATAGCTCCTATGGGGAGGCAAGGATGCAGATTTACTTTCGCTAAACACATCAGAAAAATCAATCAAAAAGTCAGGAACATCCTGAGCCTGGGGGAAGCAGAAAAAACAGGAGTGTTGGTATTAACACATTGGCAGCCCCAACTGGTTACAGACACAGATTTCCAATCCAAAACAGGATTATGAGACTGTAACCAAGGAAAACCCAGCACGATAATGTCATGCAGATTATACAGAACCAAAAATTTGCAGCACTCCTGGTGATCAGGTTCAACCCTCATTATCACCTGAGTAGAAAACTGGGGTTTATTCTCAGCCAAAGGGGTAGAATCGATCCCCAGTAGGGGAATAGACTTCTGTAGGGGTATCAAGGGAAACCCACAACGTTTAGCAAAATCATAATCCATCAGGTTAATAGCTGCTCCAGAATCAACGAAAGCCTGAGCAGAAAATGAGGACAGAGAGCATATCAGAGTGACAGTTAATAAAAACTTAGTCTGAACACTACCCAAGACAACTGAGCGTGCAAAACGTCTTCCCCGCTTAGGGCAGACTGAAATAGCATGAGAGGCATCACCACAGTAGAAACATAACCCATTGCGCTTTCGAAACTCATGACGCTGTGCCCCAGACACCACTCTATCACACTGCATGGATTCAGAAGCTGGTTCACAAGGCAACACCATTCCACGCATACTTCTCCGCTCACGCAAACGTCTGTCAATTTGAATCGCTAATGACATAGAATCATTGAGACCAGAGGGGACAGGGAATCCCACCATAACATCCTTTACATTATCTGACAGACCCTTCCGGAAAAGGGCTGCCAAAGCGTCGTCATTCCATTTGGTCAGGACTGCCCACCTACGGAATCTCTGACAGAATAACTCAGCGTCATCAAGCCCCTGATTTAATG
>JARQOD010003408.1:0-65335 GCA_033576555.1 Oophaga sylvatica | reverse complement strand
AAAGAGCGGGGGGGGAATTTGTTATCTCACTTTACAAGGGGCCCCTCAATCTTGGCGTTCTCTTTTTCCCTTTCCAGGCTCCCAGATCTCCAGTCATGGATCGATTTTTTACTGCCCTGGGTCTGGTATATGATAAATCCGGATCGAGTTTCCCTTGCTGAAACACAGTTACGTAAAAAACGGCAAGGAAATCGTCAGCGGAGGAATATTCTTTGAGTTCCGTAGATGGGCAACAGTTTACTCAGTGGAATGCCCCCAGCTCTTAGGAGCCAGTTTGTCAAGGGTTTTGTCTGAAAAATTTTAAAGGAGGTGTTGGCTCAGATGATTTCCTCCATCACTGGAGGCTGCTTTGGCCCTCGCTATTCGCATTGTTAGACGAATTCGGGGAAGACGCGAGGTAACTCGCCTCCCGTGAATGACCCCACCTATACTAAAGTCCCTTATTACTGAGGTTCCCCTGGTCTGTTCTGAGGAACCCATCAGTTGGGAGGGACATTTTTTTGTAGGAGGGAATCGGGGGTTTGCGCCGAAGACTAGAAGGGTTTCTTTGCGGGAGAGAGGGACATTTTGTTGGGGGTGCCCATCCCGGGCCTCTTTGAGAAAAGGAGTTAACTGGGAGTGTGTATTTCGTCCCCAAAATCCCTCTCAGTTTCTCGTGCCTGCGGAGGTGGTGATTGGTACTAGAACTGAGAGGATTTCTGTTTTTCTTGATAGTGGGTCCGGGGCTAATCTGGTGGACGCTCGGTTTGCCCAGGTGCATGGTATGCAACTGAGTGTATTGGCCAAACCGGTCCCTATAGTCTCTATTGATTCTAGACCTCTCGGTCAAGGTAGCTTGGTACAAGCTGTTCATAACATAGATCTTCGAGTAGGGGCAATACATAAAGAGCAATTGTCTTGTTATGTGTTGGAGGGTCTACCTACTCCTATTGTGTTGGGACTTCCTTGGTTGGCTAAACATAACCCAGTGATTGATTGGCAATCCAGAAAGATAAGCCAGTGGGGTGAATTTTGCAGAATAACTGCATGAGCACGGTCATCGGTGCGGTTGTGCCTAGGACTTTGTCTCCTTTTCTGGAGGACTTTGGGAGATGTTCTCAGAGGAGGGGTGTAAAGAGTTACCTCCTCATCGCGCATATGACTGCTCAATAGAGTTGCTTCCTGATGCCTTATCTCGTACTTTCCCAGGGGCCGGGAAGACGGATGATCCGGTTCCTATTCCTCAGGAGGGAGTTGTAGTGTCAGCTGTATGCTCTGAGCTTGAGGGGGAGGTATTGGGGGCTCAGGGGGACGCCCCTGTGGGACTTCCAGGGAGACTGATAGTTCCAGATCGGTTAAGACTGAAGGTTACGGGGAACCGTTACAAACGGATGGCTGATAGGGGGAGAGTTTCTGGTCTAGATCGAAGGTGAACGATCTGGTTTGGTTGTCTACCAGGAATATAATACTTAAAGTTTCCTCCTGGAGGTTGGGTCCCAGATTCATCGGGCCGTACAGGATCAGTTCCATAATTAATCCTGTGGCATTTCGTCTGGACCTCCCTCCTACGTTTAAAATTCATAATGTGTTTCACAAGTCATTACTTAAAAAGTATGTGGCACCAGTCATACCGTCACCTCTACCTCCTCCTTCAGTGGTGGTCAATGATAACGTGGAATTTCATGGGTCGAAAATCATTGACTCACGTCTCAGTCGCCGATCCCTTCAGTACTTGGTTCATTGGAGGGGGTATGGTCCTGAGGAGAGGACGTGGGTCCCTGCGTCTGATGTTAACGCAGATCGATTGGTTCGGACTTTCACACAACTCACCCGGGCAGACCTGGCCCTGAGGGTCCGGAGTCCCCTCGTAGAGGGGGGGTACTGTCATGGGTGTATCGCCACGAGGATCGTCGCGATTACACACTCTGACTTCTCACAGCTGAGTTGCTGTTTCTTTGTGTTTGGTAATGAGGGAGTTAATTTTACCTAGCTCTTTGCTAAGACTAGGTCCAGCCTCGCCCGGCTGCTTTTGATTATGTTCTAATTAGATTCCTTCATATACCTGCCAGTCTGCTTGTTAGATGCCGGTGAAAGCATTCATGTAGTCTAGCAGACTGGATCGGTTCTGAGAATATTTAAGCTAAGAGCTCCTTAGTTGTTTTTACTCTTACAGCTTATAGTTTATCTCTGAGACCTTAGGTGTTCCTACTGTGTGTGAGTGTTGTATGTAAGACTTTATTTACTTTATTTCTTGTCTTTTTTGTATGTCTTTCTGTTCATTAACCGTTACCTGTTCATTCCCTTTGGTGGTAATCAGGGTCCTTCTTAGGACTAGATTACAGTTGGCAGGGATTGATAGGAGACAGGGTTTACGCTGGTGGCCTGGACCTCTGTACCTTTAACAGTACCTCCAGGTAGAGGGATTAGTTAGGACCCCAGTTTAGGGTCAGCATAGACCCCGGTCACCCTCTAGCCGGAGACAGCGTATAACGGATTCCGTATTGACCCACTGGACATTCTGTCAGGTAATTCTATGTTATCATATATCTATGCGCATGTTATATAGTATGTTGCCCTTTTGATATAGATTACTGACATCACATATATATATATCTGCTATACAGCGTGACACCTGTCAGCACATGTGATGTGTGAAGTGCTGACTGTACGGCCCATTACCCTCATATTCCATAGAGCAGGCGATAATGGTGGAGTTACTCTGTGTCCAGGACCTGTCAGCACATGTGACGTGTGAAGTGCTGCTCTGACTGTACAGCCCATTACCCTCATATTCCATAGAGCAGGGGATAATGGTGGAGTTACTCTGTGTCCAGGACCTGTCAGCACATGTGACGTGTGAAGTGCTGCTCTGACTGTATGGCCCATTACCCTCATATTCCATAGAGCAGGGGATAATGGTGGAGTTACTCTGTGTCCAGGACCTGTCAGCACATGTGACGTGTGAAGTGCGGCTCTGACTGTACGGCCCATTACCCTCATATTCCATAGAGCAGGGGATAATGGTGAGTTACTCTGTGTCCAGGACCTGTCAGCACATGTGACGTGTGAAGTGCTGCTCTGACTGTACGGCCCATTACCCTCATATTCCATAGAGCAGGGGATAATGGTGGAGTTACTCTGTGTCCAGGACCTGTCAGCACATGTGACGTGTGAAGTGCTGCTCTGACTGTACGGCCCATTACCCTCATATTCCATAGAGCAGGGATAATGGTGGAGTTACTCTGTGTCCAGGACCTGTCAGCACATGTGACGTGTGAAGTGCTGCTCTGACTGTACGGCCCATTACCCTCATATTCCATAGAGCAGGGGATAATGGTGGAGTTACTCTGTGTCCAGGACCTGTCAGCACATGTGACGTGTGAAGTGCTGCTCTGACTGTACGGCCCATTACCCTCATATTCCATAGAGCAGGGGATAATGGTGGAGTTACTCTGTGTCCAGGACCTGTCAGCACATGTGACATGTGAAGTGCTGCTCTGACTGTACGGCCCATTACCCTCATATTCCATAGAGCAGGGGATAATGGTGGAGATACTCTGTGTCCAGGACCTGTCAGCACATGTGACGTGTGAAGTGCTGCTCTGACTGTATGGCCCATTACCCTCATATTCCATAGAGCAGGGGATAATGGTGGAGTTACTCTGTGTCCAGGACCTGTCAGCACATGTGACGTGTGAAGTGCTGCTCTGACTGTACGGCCCATTACCCTCATATTCCATAGAGCAGGGGATAATGGTGGAGTTACTCTGTGTCCAGGACCTGTCAGCACATGTGACGTGTGAAGTGCTGCTCTGACTGTACGGCCCATTACCCTCATATTCCATAGAGCAGGGGATAATGGTGGAGTTACTCTGTGTCTAGGACCTGTCAGCACATGTGACTGTGAAGTGCTGCTCTGACTGTACGGCCCATTACCCTCATATTCCATAGAGCAGGGGATAATGGTGGAGTTACTCTGTGTCCAGGACCTGTCAGCACATGTGACATGTGAAGTGCTGCTCTGACTGTACGGCCCATTACCCTCATATTCCATAGAGCAGGGATAATGGTGGAGATACTCTGATGTCCAGGACCTGTCAGCACATGTGACGTGTGAAGTCGCCTTGCTACACTCATCAGGAGAGCTTTAAACTAGAACAATGTGGGAAGGGAAGCAAAACGCCAGCAAAAGCCATACACTTGACAAATACTATTGAGATTTCTGCTATTAGAAGTGAAGGGGAAGAACAAAGACAAAAAAATTTACATAATAAAAATATTGAAGGAAGAGAAACCAATCACAAACTAAAGTGTTTCTATACGAATGCACAAAGCATGGGCAACAAACAAGGAGAATTGGAGCTACTAACGCAGGAGAAGAAATATGATGTCATTGGAATCACTGAGACTTGGTGGGACGATACACATGATTGGAATACAAGGCTAGAAGGATACAACTTATTTGCAAGAAACAGACTTGATAAACGAGGAGGAGGTGTTGCATTGTATGTTAGAAAAGCATATATCTGCACAGAGATTGACGCTTCAAAGACTGGGAGTTCTTTGGAAACTGTTTGGGTAAGAATACAAGGACAGAACAATGGAAAGGACACCATTGTAGGCATTTACTACAGGCCACCTATGCAAGCTGAAGATATGGATGAACTCTTTATGCATCAAATGGCCAAGTTCTCCAAAAAATATGACATAGTGGTCATGGGAGATTTCAACTATCCAGACATTTGTTGGGAATCTCTCTCAGGCAAAACTAACAGGTCCAGGAAATTCTTATCCTCTCTTGCTGACAACTTTATCTTCCAAAAGGTAATGGAGAAAACAAGGGGATCTGCTACCTTGGATCTAATCCTCATAAACAGGGAGGAAATGGTGGAGGAGGTAAGAGTGGCTGGGACTCTAGGAGGTAGTGACCATGCTATTTTAGAATTTTGGATAACAAGAGGAGGAAGACCTGTGAAGACTCAGACGTCAAGGTTAGATTTCAGAAAGGCAGATTTTAAGGAACTCGAAAGAGAATTTGAGGGATCCAATGGCTGGATATCCTTAAGGACAAAAATGTCCAGGAAGGATGGAAAATCTTGAAAAATGAGATTCTCAAAGCACAATCGTTAACACTTCCGAAAAGAGGGAAGAATGGGAAGGATTTAAGGAAACCAGGATGGATGAACATAGAACTTAAACACATGCTAAAAAGGAAGAAAGAAATGTTTATCAAATGGAAAGAGGGAGGCATATCTAAAGAAGAATATAATGCCGTCTGCAGAACCTGCAGGGCACAAATCAGATTATCTAAAGCTGACAATGAATTAAGGCTTGCAAGTGACGTCAAAAGCAACAAAAAAGGATTTTGGGGATACGTCAAAAGTAAAAGAAAAGTCAAAGATGCTATAGGATTTTTACAGGATGAAAATGATGAAATGGTAAGTCAGGATGTTGAGAAGGCTGAACTTTCAAATTCCTATTTTGCATCTGTTTTCTCTCAGAAAGGAAATGTAACATCAACTGATCTTCACTGTCCTATTAAAGGAATAGAAGAATCCAGGATATCTATAAACAGAAAGACAGTGAGGAAACACTTAGCTAACATAAATGAATTCAAGTCTCCAGGTCCAGATGAATTACACCCCAGGGTACTGAAGGAGATAGCAGAAGAAATTCTTGAACCACTGTCCATAATCTTTGAAAATTCTTGGAGAACAGGAGAAGTCCCAGAAGACTGGAGAAGAGCAAATGTTGTTCCTATCTTCAAAAAGGGGAAGAAGGTGGACCCAGGGAACTACAGGCCGTGAGTCTGACTTCTATACCAGGAAAGATCTTTGAACAAATTATTAAAGAACATGTATGCAAGTACCTGGATAAGAATGAAGTGATTAAACAGAGTCAGCATGGGTTTGTAACTAATAAGTCATGTCAGACTAACTTAATTTCCTTCTATGACAGAATCACTGACTGGGTGGATCAGGGAAATGCTGTAGATATAGTATATCTTGACTTCAGCAAAGCATTTGACAAAGTATCTCACACAATCCTTATTGAAAAAATGACTAAGTATGGAATGGACAAGGCAACTGTTAGGTGGATTCATAACTGGCTTAGTGATCGGACCCAAAGAGTGGTTGTAAATGGCTGCACATCCAGTTGGAAGAATGTCTCAAGTGGGGTACCACAAGGCTCTGTTTTGGGCCCTGTATTGTTCAACATCTTTATCAATGATTTAGATGAAGGAATTG
Organism: Oophaga sylvatica; assembly: GCA_033576555.1. Classification (NCBI taxonomy): domain Eukaryota; kingdom Metazoa; phylum Chordata; class Amphibia; order Anura; family Dendrobatidae; genus Oophaga; species Oophaga sylvatica. Next base: position 59,108 of record JARQOD010003408.1, on the reverse strand, counting down.
AGGGTAAACTGATCAAATTTGCTGATGACACAAAGCTAGGAGGGGTAGCTAATACTAGAGAAGAGAGAGAGAGGATTCAAAAAGATATACATAAACTGGAGCAGTGGGCAGCAACTAACAGAATGGATTTTAACAGGGAAAAATGCAAAGTACTACATCTGGGCAATAAAAATGAAAAAAGCATATACAAAATGGGAGGAATAGGGCTAAGTAACAGCACATGTGAAAAAGACTTGGGTATACTAATTGATCACAGACTTAACATGAGTCAACAGTGTGATGCAGCAGCAAAAAAGGCAAATGCAATTCTAGGATGTATCAACAGAAGCATACAGTCTAGATCACGTGAGGTCATTATTGCCCTCTACTCCTCTTTGGTCAGACCTCATCTGGAATACTGTGTCCAGTTTTGGGCACCACATTTTAAAAAAGACATCAACAAACTGGAGCAAGTTCAGAGAAGAGCCACCAGAATGGTGACCGGTCTGCAAACCATGTCCTATGAGGAACGGTTGCAGGATTTGGGAATGTTTAGCTTGCAAAAAAGAAGACTGAGAGGAGACTTAATAGCTGTCTACAAATATCTCAAGGGCTGTCACATTGTAGAAGGATCATCTTTATTCTCATTTGCACAAGGAAAGACTAGAAGCAATGGGATGAAACTGAATGGGAGGAGACACAGATTAGATATTAGAAAAAACTTTTTGACAGTTAGGGTGATCAATGAGTGGAACAGGCTGCCACAAGAGGCGGTGAGTTCTCCTTCAATGGAAGTCTTCAAACAGAGGCTGGATAGACATCTGTCTGGGATGATTTAGAGAATCTGCTTTGAGCAGGGGGTTGGACCAGAAGGCCCAGGAGGTCCCTTCCAACTCTACCATTCTATGATTCTATGATTCTATGATTCTAAGTGCTGCTCTGACTGTACGGCCCATTACCCTCATATTCCATAGAGCAGGGGATAATGGTGGAGTTACTCTGTGTCCAGGACCTGTCAGCACATGTGAAGTGTGAAGTGCTGACTGTACGGCCCATTACCCTCATATTCCATAGAGCAGGGGATAATGGTGGAGTTACTCTGTGTCCAGGACCTGTCAGCACATGTGACGTGTAAGTGCTGCTCTGACTGTACGGCCATTACCCTCATATTCATAGAGCAGGGGATAATGGTGGAGTTACTCTGTGTCCAGGACTGTCAGCACATGTGACGTGTAAAGTGCTGCTCTGACTGTACGGCCCATTACCCTCATATTCCATAGAGCAGGGGATAATGGTGGAGTTACTCTGTGTCCAGGACCTGTCAGCACATGTGACGTGTGAAGTGCTGACTGTACGGCCCATTACCCTCATATTCCATAGAGCAGGGGATAATGGTGGAGTTACTCTGTGTCCAGGACCTGTCAGCACATGTGACGTGTGAAGTGCTGCTCTGACTGTACGGCCCATTACCCTCATATTCCATAGAGCAGGGGATAATGGTGGAGTTACTCTGTGTCCAGGACCTGTCAGCACATGTGACGTGTGAAGTGCTGCTCTGACTGTACGGCCCATTACCCTCATATTCCATAGAGCAGGGGATAATGGTGGAGTTACTCTGTGTCCAGGACCTGTCAGCACATGTGGCGTGTGAAGTGCTGCTCTGACTGTACGGCCCATTACCCTCATATTCCATAGAGCAGGGGATAATGGTGGAGTTACTCTGTGTCCAGGACCTGTCAGCACATGTGACGTGTGAAGTGCTGACTGTACGGCCCATTACCCTCATATTCCATAGAGCAGGCGATAATGGTGGAGTTACTGTGTGTCCAGGACCTGTCAGCACATGTGACGTGTGAAGTGCTGCTCTGACTGTACGGCCCATTACCCTCATATTCCATAGAGCAGGGGATAATGGTGGAGTTACTCTGTGTCCAGGACCTGTCAGCACATGTGACGTGTGAAGTGCTGACTGTACGGCCCATTACCCTCATATTCCATAGAGCAGGCGATAATGGTGGAGTTACTCTGTGTCCAGGACCTGTCAGCACATGTGACGTGTAAAGTGCTGACTGTACGGCCCATTACCCTCATATTTATAGAGCAGGGGATAATGGTGGAGTTACTCTGTGTCCAGGACCTGTCAGCACATGTGGCGTGTGAAGTGCTGCTCTGACTGTACGGCCCATTACCCTCATGTTCCATAGAGCAGGGGATAATGGTGGAGTTACTCTGTGTCCAGGACCTGTCAGCACATGTGACGTGTGAAGTGCTGCTCTGACTGTACGGCCCATTACCCTCATATTCCATAGAGCAGGGGATAATGGTGGAGTTACTCTGTGTCCAGGACCTGTCAGCACATGTGACGTGTGAAGTGCTGCTGTGACTGTACGGCCCATTACCCTCATATTTCATAGAGCAGGGGATAATGGTGGAGTTACTCTGTGTCCAGGACCTGTCAGCACATGTGACGTGTGAAGTGCTGCTCTGACTGTACGGCCCATTACCCTCACATTCCATAGAGCAGGGGATAATGGTGGAGTTACTCTGTGTCCAGGACCTGTCAGTGACGCGCACACGGTACCAGGGCTATTGGGTACTCGGCACCGAGCCCATGGAAATCTATGGGGAATGTCACTGGCAGCAGGACTCGGTCCGTGGCCCTGGGCGGTCATGCAATGGGGGATATTTACAGGGGATTGTAGATAGTTTGTGATGCCACCTGTGGTTTCTGATCAATTTGACCAGCGCTGCTATATAGATCTTCTGAGGGGATGTTATGGGGCAGCTGGATGGTAAGTCTCCCACAGGCGAGACTGGTCCCTCAAAGTCTATGGTGGTGCAGGGTGTAGGCAATAAAGCAGTCTCACACAATGCAGTCTCTTTCCATACCTTTACTGGTAGATGTTGCAGGTATGTCCCGGAGCACTGTAGGGTGAAGGGTGCACATCCAGATTCCTCCACTTGTTAGGTGTGTGGCCTCCTGTTTTCTGCCTTTTTGTAACAAGTCCTGGCCTGCATGTAGCTGGGCCTAGCTTAATCTCCTTCTTGTACCTGGCTGACTTTGTTATTGGATCTTCTCTCTCTGAAAGGACAGGGTCCTTGATGGCCGGTCGACCGGACTCCGTCCTCCTGATCCTGCTACGTATCAGCGCGGTGGTACTCCTGGGACTTGTAGTCCTCCAGGAACTCCGGTGTTCTCCTAATAGGTCTTGAAGATCCCTTTAGTGAGGTAAATAAACTTGGCACTCAACTTAGTAGAAGATAATAATTTCCAATTTTTATTGCAGTCATAGAACAGATTTTGACGTTTCGGTCCAACAAGGGCCTTCCTCAGAATAGTATGAATGAAAGGCAGCTTGCCTTAGTGGAAGAGAGAGACCTGCGCCCCTGCCTGACGCTCTAATAGATATTTGAGGAGCCATCCTGGCCCACAGCACCTGATCTCTATTAGGATAATGAGGGACTCTCTTCCACTAAGGCAAGCTGCCTTTCATTCATACTATTCTTTTGACACGAGCAGTCGGACTGAGGAAGGCCCTTGTTGGACCGAAACGTCAAAATCTGTTCTATGATTGCAATAAAAATTGGAAATTATTATCTTCTACTAAGTTGAGTGCCAAGTTTATTTACCTCACTATACACTGGTTGGGAAACCTACTTGTGCACCATCACGGTAGTGCGACGGTATATTTTCACTTGAAGATCCCTTTAGGCTCGGACCCCGGTGTCCGGTAATACTTGCTGAGGGGAGCTATTAATGCTCAAAGACCCCTCCACTTCCACTTGCCTTCGACCTATCTAGGTCCTCACACGATCACACACACTGGCAGTTGGTGGGCTGCCTCTTCGCCGCTCTCTAAGCGTCGGCACGCTTTCTACTGAGCTTCGCTTCAGATTCAGCTCTGACTAGGCTAGAGTGAGTTCCCTTCACACTCGTACTAGCCTCCACTTAAGCTCAAGGTGAACTGACTGAACAGCTCTGCACAGAGTGAGGCTCTGCACTGATCTGCCTAAACTGAAACTAAACTCTTCGTTTTTATGTGTCTTTCACTGCTCCCTCTGATGGTCTCTGGGATAAGTTAACGTATGTGCATGTATATAATGACCTCTAGTGGTATCCTCTTTCAGTGCACCCTTCTGGATATGGATCCAGTCACAGGTGGGCTCCACATTCCCCCCTAGTAAAACTCAGCACTCCGGGGCTGAAATACAAAAACAGTTAACAGAACAATAAAACATTGTAATAATAACTCTTCCTTTACAGGAGGTAAGGCACTCTTGAAATGTTGCATAACGGTAACTGAACAACTATGTACATTAGCATAATGAGGAATTGAGCAACCATAAAAGTCCCAGTCTCTTTTGGAGAAGGATGCTCAAAAAGGGAAAGGAAAACAAGTAGAAAATCAATGTCCATTTCTCTTGTTTCAATATTGTAGAGGAAAAACAGATTAATAAATAACGTTATCATACAGCGTATTATAAACAAACATGAAATGAAATATACATGTACATTGGTTATGGGTAATTATTTGCATGAGTTAGGGCCTACTCTCTGAACCTAACAGGTAATTGCCCCTTGTTATGCGGACTGATCTGCGTGGTGTAGTGGTAGGTGAGGTGTCAATTACCCTGTCTGTCCTGCGTGCTGGCAAACTGTAAATCTGGCTCCACCTCTCTAGGGATCTGGCAAGCATACTAGCGACTGGGCGATGCCGTTCTGTTTCGCCAGGGGACTCTTCTTGAGATTCAATTTCTTGGGATTCCGCTTCTTGGGGTGCTGCTTCTTGTGGTTCCACTGGTTGAGGTTCTGCGTGTTGAGGTTCTGCCGGAACAGGTTCCTCTGGAACTGACTCTACTGCAACAACTGGTGCAACTGGTTGTAGAGGTTCTCCTTGTGGTTGATAGAATTGTAGCACTGGAATAATTACGGCTTCTCCAATTCTGGGCCAATCCGCGGGGAAATCTCCCAAGTCTGTATGTATGACTGCTTCATCACTCTCTTCCTGATTGACAACAGGTTCTTCCTCATGAAGCTTCAATGGGTCCGGACACAACTTTAGATGATCTCTGGACACAGTTGCAGTTGTCCTTCCTCCATCCTTGCTTATTATGCATGTTTTCCTGTTGTCGAACCTTGAATTCTGTACGATGTAAGGCTCTCTTTCCCATTGGTCGTCGAGTTTGTGGATCCTCCTTTTCCTTTTCAGTACGACTTCACCAGGTGCGAAAGGTTCAGCTGGCGCACTTTTATTGTAGCGATCTTCTTGCTTAACTCTTACCCGATTGAGACTATCTTCAACACAGGCCTGTACTTTTCTGTACTGTTCCTGTCTGTGGGTGTCCCAGTTCTCAGTAGTCACATCTGCTTCTGGTTCTACAACACCAAGCTCCAGATCCATGGGCAGCTTTCCTGGTCTTGCCCGCATGAGATAAGCTGAGGTGCAATTGGTGGAACTCACAGATATGTGATTGTACAGATCTATCAGGTCAGGTAGTAGGTCTGGCCACCGATTTCTCTCCTCGAGTGGTATAGTCTTCAGCAGGTCAATGACGATGTGATTCATCTTCTCACAGAGACCATTGGTTTGGGGGTGGTACGGTGTGGTTCTTATCTTCTTACACCCGTACAAGTGACAGAACTCTTTGAACAATTCGGCCTCGAAGGCTGGGCCTTGGTCAGTTAGCACCTGCTCAGGATATCCGTGTGGTCTGCAGAAATACGCTTGGAACGTCTTTGCTGCTGTCTCTGCCGTCAGATCTTTGACAGGGGCGACCACTAGGAACTTGGAGTAGTGATCCACCATAGTCAGGGCATAGGAATATCCTGACCGGCTGGGTGACAACTTAACATGGTCCAGAGCCACAATTTCCAAGGGACGAGTCGTCTGAATGGGCTGCAGGGGTGCCTTTTGACTGCTGTAGTCTTTTCGTCTAAGGCTACAGGGTCCACAGTTCCTGCACCACTTCTCGATGGAGCTGCGCATTCCTACCCAGTAGAAACGACATTTCAACAAGGTCTCCAACTTCTTCCATCCAAAGTGTCCCGCTTGATCGTGGTAGGCTTCTAACACCATCTGGATGTCTGCTCTGGGAACCACTATCTGCCAAACCATTTCATGGGTCCTGGGGTTGACGTATCTCCTGCACAACCTCTCACGGTAGATGAACAACCGGCTCCTCTCATCCCACAGCTGCTTGGCTTGTTGAGGCGCATCCTTCTCCAAGGAGGAACCTTCCTGAGTTATCAGCTTCTTAATACGGCTGACAACTGGATCGCTGTCCTGAGTCTCCTTCCAACTGTGGTGAGGTAAAGGATTTAACGTCTTCTCACGCGGCCTCCTGCTGGCGTGTTGCTCATGGATTATCCCATTCCTGTGAAAGGCAGGTAGTTCAATCTCTTCCAGATCATCCACTTCCTCTTCTGTGTCCGATTCATGAGGCATTCTGGATAAGGCATCAGCATTGGCATTCTTGCGGCCTGCTCGGTACTTAATTGTGAATTGGTAGTTGGACAGCCGAGCCATCCATCGTTGTTCCATGGCTCCCAGCTTAGCTGTTTCAAGATGCATCAAGGGGTTGTTGTCAGTGTGTAGGCAGTGAACTTGCTGGAGGCTAGGTAGTGCTTAAACCTCTCCGTGATGGCCCAGACCAGTGCCAGGAACTCCAACTTGAAGCTGCTATAGTTCTCTGGGTTTCTCTCGGTCGGGCGGAGCTTCCTGCTGGCATAGGCGATGACTTTCTCCTGACCATTTTGCTTCTGACTGAGGACTGCTCCCAATCCTTCATTGCTGGCATCAGTATACAGCAGGAACGGCTGGCTGTAGTCAGGATAGGCTAGGATCTCATCACCTGTCAGGATCTCCTTCATTTCCTTGAATGCTTCTGCCTGTTCTTTACCCCAGGGGAATGGAGAATTTCTGCTCTTGAGGGACTGTCCCACCAGGAGGTCTTGCAGAGGGGCTGCTTTCTTAGTGTAATCCTTCACAAACCTCCGGTAGTATCCTGTCAGTCCTAGGAACTGTCGCACCTCCTTGAGACTTTTCGGCTCCGGCCATTTCTGGATGGCGGTGATCTTCTCAGGGTCTGGCGCTACTCCTTCTGAGCTGACAATATGTCCCAGATACTGTACCTTCTGCTTGAGCAGATGGCACTTTGAAGGCTTCAATTTCATTCCATACCTGGACAGTGACTCGAATACCTCCGCCAGGTGCTTCAAGTGATCTTCATACTTTTGGAGTACACTATGACGTCGTCCAGGTACAGCAACACAGTTTCAAAGTTGAGATGTCCCAGGCACAGGGTGGATTGATTTAAATCACGCCGATTTAAATCAACGATTTAAATCATGATTTAAATCAAATGATTTTTTTCTATTTAAATCAGATCGATTTAAATCGTGATTTTAATCATGATTTAAATCACTGATTTAAATCAAAAGATTTTTTTAATATAAATCACGATTAAAATCTAAAACTTTCAATCATTGTTCAATTAACTCCACACTTCTAGCTTGGTTTCACTTTCTGTAGCTTGGTTTCAGTTTCTTTTTCCATTCAGTTGACATGCCCAAACTTGTTGGATAGTCAGTCAGCAGTACTTGGCTGTAGTAACAATCAAACTTCAGAAGTGATCTGCGTGAGCCATGGCAGGTCGTAAGAGAGACCCTATTTGGGTTCATTTTGTTGAGATGCCAGCAGAGCTTGGAAAGAAAGGTGGGAGAGCAAAGTGCAAATACTGTCAAAAGGATATCCAAGGACTTGTTTGCCGTTTGAAATCACATTATGAAAACTGCAACCAGAAGGGAAATGAAGATGTTGATAGTGATACAACTAATGAGGGGCAGCACGGTGGCTCAGTGGATAGCACTGCAGCCTTGCAGCGCTGGAGTCCTAGGTTCGAATCCCACCAAGGACAACATCTGCAAGGAGTTTGTATGTTCTCCCCGTGTTTGCGTGGGTTTCCTCCGGGTACTCCGGTTTCCTCCCACATTCCAAAAACATACAGATAGGGAATCTAGATTGTGAGCCCCTTCGGGGACAGCGACGATAATGTGTGCAAGCTGTAAAGCGCTGCGGAATATGTTAGCGCTATATAAAAATAAAGATTATTATTATTATTATTAATGTCAATGAACCCCCACAGCTTCTTATGCACCAGGACCCTAGCACTAGTGGTAAGTCTGGCAATTACAACCTATTTTAACAGACGTTTTACTGGGATGGTTAAAGTCTATGAAAAGAAAAATTTCTAGCACTAGTTCTGGAGTATAGAATTTAAATTTATGTTAAGGCAATATTTCACAGAAGATTAACGTTAAGTAAAAATAAAAGAGTGTGTATACGCCAATTTTTTTTTTTATTGTAGGCTACAATTCACTTTTGAAGTCTGCCAAATTGACCATTTTTTTAAAAAAAACATTTTTAAAACTTTTGTGACATAATTTTTTTCAGTTGCTCTGATATTACTAGTATTACAGCAACTTCACCGGAAACTTGAGTAGCATAACTTTTGAGACAGCCCTTATAGGACGAGGACCATTACATTGTCCAAAAAGTTTGTTTCAAAATATTTTCGTTATATTTCTTCAAATACGCAGTCGAATTATATTTTTTAATTACTGTGCTTTCAGGGTCAAATATGGCTTGTGCTGCATGTGACAATCAATAGCTGGGTACAACTTCAACAAAGCAGCCCAACAAAAAACTTTGCGTGCAAAGTGTAGAAAAATTCCTCTTAAAGACTACGACGAGCCAGAAAGAACATTTTGATGAATTAATTGCTAAATTCATATTTGCAACCAATTCTTCTTTCCGACTAGTTGAACACCCATTGTTTGTACAAATGATCGAAGGAATAAGACCAGGCTACAAACCACCAAGTAGATTTGATATCTCAGGAAAACATCTTCAGGCTGTATACGACAAAGAAAGAGCGGCTTGTACAAAATATTTGAAAGACAAAGTTGTTAACATAGCTTGGATGGTTGGAGCAACATCCACAACGACCCCATAATTTGCACTTGTGTCACAACAGAAGATGGTGAAACTTACCTTACAGACACAATCGACACATCTGGAAATTCACATACTGCTGAATATTTACTTGAAATTGCTAAGAACTCAATTCACCAATGCCAAGAACAGTTTGGATATAAAGTAAGGAGCTTAGTTACTGATAACGCAAGCAATGTGGCAAAAATGCGAGCGGAACTGGCACATGAGGATGACACAAATGTCATTACATACGGTTGTTCTGCCCATTTGTTGCATCTTTTGGTAAAAGACCTGCATATTTCGGGTGTCAAGGAACATGTTGTAGAAATTGTTAAATATTTCCGCAATAATCATTTTGCACATGCAACCTACAAGGAAATGGGAGGACTGAAGTTGGTTCTACCACAAGATGTTAGATGGAATACCTTGTCTGAATGCTTGGAACTGTTTATTAACAACTGGTCAAAATTAGTGTCCATTTGCGAAACACATCGGGATAAAATTGATGCTAATATACGAAGCAAAGTATTAAATCTTGGTGTGAAGAGAAATGCCGAGGACCTTTTGGAAAGGTTAAAGCCAATATCTATTGCGTTGGATAAAATGCAGAAAGATACTGCAACCATAGCTGATGCCACAGAAGTTTGGAAAGATTTAGAAGGTTCGCTAGATCGCTTGAACCTCTCAAACAATGTAAAGGTTGCAATACACCACCGCAAGGACCAAGCATTAAAAGAAGAACACTATTTAGCCAATATCTTGCATCCCATCTACAGAGGGAAAAAACTATCTGAGGCGGAAATCAACTCTGCAATGGAGTGGCTCGCCAATACTAACCATGACATTGTGGCAACTGTGCTGAAATTGAAGTGTGAATCTGCACCATTTCAAAAATACATGTTTGCAGATAACGTCGTTAATGAACTAAAACCACTGGACTGGTGGAAGTCGCAATCACTTGTTCTTCCAGCGAAGATAATAAATGTAGCTACTCAGCTACTGACTGCATCGGCTTCATCGGCAGGAGTAGAGAGATTGTTTTCTTCATTTGGTTTTGTGCACACAACAGTCCGAAACCGCTTAGGAACTGCTAAAGCAGGACAACTAGTTTTCCTATTAAAAGTCCTAAATAAACAGTAGGCTTAAAGGACTGATGTATTCACTGAAGATGTTTGCTTACTTCAAACGTTAGAGATAGGCTATTATTAAAAAGTACTTACTTCTGTAGTTCAATTCTGATTGTTTAATAGTGCAAATAAAATTATTAGGTTTCATAATCATCAACTGTTTTAATATTTTTATTTGTGTAAAATAATTTGATTTGCAAAAAGACAAAGTTTTGCTTGTGTACAACTTGATTAAAAAATCCTATTTAAATCAAAAAAATCCGATTTTTTTGATTTTTTAAAAAAAATCATGATTTTTATCCACCCTGCCCAGGCAGCTCTCCATCACTCTCTGGAACGTTCCAGGGGCACTACTGAGTCCAAACGGCATCCTGTCGAACTCACAGAGTCCCATCGGGGTGGTGAAAGCCGTTTTTCTCCCGATCCTCCTCAGCCACAGCTACTTGCCAGTACCACTAGTGAGGTCAAGGGTGGAAAAGTAGTTAGCAGTTTTTAGTGCAGCTAAGGATTCCTCAATGCGTGGTAAAGGGTATGCATCTTTATGTGTAATGCGATTTACTTGTCTGTAATCTACACACATTCTCATGCTTCCATCCTTTTTCCTGACTAAGACTAGAGGTGCTGCCCAGGGACTGCAACTATCCCTTATCACCCTGCTTCCTTCATATCACGCAACATCTCCTTGGCTTTCTGGTAGTGTGCTGGTGGTATAGGCCTGTACCGTTCTTTGAGGGGAGGATGATTGCCTGTGGGGATGTGATGTTGAACCCCTTTTATTGTCCCAAAGTCGAGTGGGTGTTTGCTGAATACCTGTGCATACTCTGAACCACTCGGTATACTGTTGTGAATGGGTTTGAGATGAGTTCTGAGCAGAGGCTCCCTCTGGTGGTTACAAGCGGTGCTAGTGAAGATTGTGAGGACTGGGAATCAGGTGTTACTGACTGGTCTTATATAAGGGAGTCATTTTCCCATCAGGGTTGCCGGTGATCAATTGTTCTGGTCTGAATCCTTCTTTCCAGTTTCCCTTGTAGCCTGCTGTGTCGTGCCTGCATCTCCTGCTATCAGATAAGACATTTTCTTCTTTTGTGTTTTTGCTATATTTTTGCATTTTGTCCTGCACTTCTGTGGGGGCCTTCAGGGTCCCCTCCGGGGGCTTTTGCCCTCTCTGTTTAGTTCAGCCACTGAGTTTTGTACTTTTGCTTTTTCCAGTTTTTTCAGTGGCTGCTGTTTTGATTTTGTTACACCAGAGAACTAATTTAGGTGGTAGAGGTCGTGTGATCTCGGGTGATTTTGAAATTGGTAGAGTTGGTGCTTTTCAGGGTTTTCTGGGATTGCAGTAAGTACCCTTCCTATCCTTTTCTATTTAGATAGTTTGGGCCCCAGAGTTTGCTCATACTATTTTCTTTCTGTGTCAGTATTTCCTCTTGTCTAACCGCCATTACATGTTTGGGGGCTTTCTATTGTCTTTGGGGTTCTGCTCCGGGGCAGATAGCTTTCCTATTTCTATCTTTGGGTGTAGTTACTTTCTCAGGCTGTGACGAGGCGTCTAGGACCAACGTAGGAACGCTCCACGGCTGCCTCTAGTTGTGGTGGTTAGTCAGGGTACTGCAATCTCATAGATTCCAACTGCTCTGGTGTATTGCCTTTTTTACCTGCACTCCTCAGCTACCGAAACATAACAGTATCACCGGCCAAAAAATTGAAAATTGTATGGTACTCACAGAAGGGAAAAAATATTGTGAAAGAAAAAAGGTTGTCAGAGTTGTCAGAGATATTTTTCTGTTTGTTGCATTTTTTTCCCTCTGTATCTCTGGGTGCTGGGGAGGATCTTTTCTCCCAATGGAGTTTGCACAGTTGTCTGGCCGTGTGGATCGGCTTGCCACTGAGGTTCAGAGTATTGCTGCATATCTTGCTAGGTTGCCTGTTGTGGAACCTAGGATCCCCATGCCAGATTTGTTTTTAGGGGATCGAGCTAAGTTTCAGAATTTCAAAAATAATTGTAAATTGTTTTTTGCCTTAAAATCTAAGTCCGCAGGAAACGCAGCGCAGCAGGTTCAAATTATCATCTCTCTCCTGCGCGGCGATCCTCAGGATTGGGCTTTTTCCCTGATACCTGGGGATCCTGTTTTGAGTGATGTTGATGCATTTTTTCAGGCTTTGGGGTTATTGTACGATGAGCCTAATGTCACTGATCAAGCTGAAAAAGCCTTGTTGGCATTAAATCAGGGGCTTGATGACGCTGAGTTGTACTGTCAGAGATGCCGTAGGTGGGCAGTCCTGACCAAATGGAATGACGACGCTTTGGCAGCCCTTTTCCGGAAGGGTCTGTCAGATAATGTAAAGGATGTTATGGTGGGATTCCCTGTCCCCTCTGGTCTCAATGATTCTATGTCATTAGCGATTCAAATTGACAGACGTTTGCGTGAGCGGAGAAGTATGCGTGGAATGGTGTTGCCTTGTGAACCAGCTTCTGAACCCATGCAGTGTGATAGAGTGGTGTCTGGGGCACAGCGTCATGAGTTTCGAAAGCGCAATGGGTTATGTTTCTACTGTGGTGATGCCTCTCATGCTATTTCAGTCTGCCCTAAGCGGGGAAGACGTTTTGCACGCTCAGTTGTCTTGGGTAGTGTTCAGACTAAGTTTTTATTAACTGTCACTCTGATATGCTCTCTGTCCTCATTTTCTGCTCAGGCTTTCATTGATTCTGGAGCAGCTATTAACCTGATGGATTATGATTTTGCTAAACGTTGTGGGTTTCCCTTGATACCCTACAGAAGTCTATTCCCCTACTGGGGATCGATTCTACCCCTTTGGCTGAGAATAAACCCCAGTTTTCTACTCAGGTGATAATGAGGGTTGAACCTGATCACCAGGAGTGCTGCAAATTTTTGGTTCTATATAATCTGCATGACATTATCGTGCTGGGTTTCCCTTGGTTACAGTCTCATAATCCTGTTTTGGATTGGAAATCTGTGTCTGTAACCAGTTGGGGCTGCCAATGTGTTAATACCAACACTCCTGTTTTTTCTGCCTCCCCCCAGGCTCAGGATGTTCCTGACTTTTTGATTGATTTTTCTGATGTGTTTAGCGAAAGTAAATCTGCATCCTTGCCTCCCCATAGGAGCTATGACTGCGCTATTGAATTAGTGCCGGGTAGTAAATTCCCTAAAGGTCGCCTTTTTAACTTGTCTGTACCTGAACATGACGCTATGCAGTCTTATATCAAGGAATCATTGGAGAAGGGTCATATCAGACCATCCTCTTCACCCTTAGGTGCCGGTTTTTTCTTTGTGGCCAAAAAAGATGGTTCATTAAGGCCGTGTATTGATTATCGTCTCTTGAACAATATTACTGTGAAATATCAATACCCGTTACCCTTGATTTCTGACCTGTTTTCCAGGGTGAAAAATGCTACTTGGTTTACCAAGCTTGACCTCAGGGGGGCGTATAACCTTATTCGCATTAAGCACGGGGATGAATGGAAGACGGCATTCAATACCCCTGAAGGGCATTTTGAATACCTAGTGATGCCCTTTGGGCTCACTAATGCTCCTTCCGTCTTCCAGTCCTTCATGAATGACATTTTCAGGGATTTTGTGGACAAATTTCTGATTGTTTATTTGGATGATATCTTGATTTTTTCTAATGACTGGGACTCTCATGTGAAACATGTTCGAACTGTATTCCAGATTTTGAGAGAGAATGCTCTGTATGTGAAGGGATCAAAGTGTCTTTTTGGCGTACAGAGGATCTCATTTCTGGGATTCATTTTGTCCCCATCTGTTATTGAAATGGACCCGGTCAAGGTTCAGGCCATCTGTGATTGGGTCCAACCTACTTCATTAAAGGCTCTTCAGAGATTTTTGGGTTTTGCCAATTTTTATCGTAAATTTATTGGTAATTTCTCGGTTATTGTTAAACCATTAACTGATTTGACCAGAAAGGGTTCTGATATGGTGAATTGGCCTCCTGAGGCAGTCTCTGCATTTCAGGAACTTAAGCAGAGATTCACTTCTGCTCCTGTTCTACGGCAGCCTGATGTTTCTCTGCCATTTCAGGTGGAGGTTGATGCCTCTGAAATTGGGGCAGGTGCCGTTTTGTCCCAAAAAGATCCAGAGACCTCTAAAAGTAACCCTTGTGCCTTTTTCTCTCGAAAATTTTCTCCTACTGAACGTAATTATGACGTGGGTAATCGGGAGTTATTGGCCATGAAGTGGGCTTTTGAAGAGTGGAGACATTGGCTGGAGGGAGCCAAACATCAGGTGGTGGTCCTTACGGACCATAAGAATCTGGTCTATCTGGAATCTGCCAAGCGACTCAATCCTAGACAGGCCAGGTGGGCCTTGTTTTTCACACGTTTTAATTTTGTGGTTTCCTTTCTTCCTGGCACTAAAAATGTTAAGGCGGATGCCCTCTCGAGGAGTTTCCTTGCGGACTCTCCTGAGTTATCTGATCCTTCTGTTATTTTGAAAGAGGGTGTAGTTCTTTCCGCCATCTCGCCCAATTTAAGACTTGCTCTGGAGGGGTGTCAGGAGGATAGGCCCGAGCGCTGCCCTGTTGGAAAATTGTTTGTCCCGGACCAATGGAAAAAGAGTGTGTTGTCTGAGATTCATTGTTCCGCATTGGCTGGGCATCCCGGAATTTTTGGTACCAGAGCCTTGGTTAGTCGGTCCTTTTGGTGGCCTACCTTGTCTCGTGATGTCAGGGAATTTGTGCAGTCCTGCGGGACTTGCTCTCGCTCCAAGCCTTGCTCTCGCTCTAGTGGTTTGTTGATGCCATTGCCTGTGCCCAAGAGACCATGGACCCATATCTCTATGGATTTCATTTCCGATCTTCCTGTTTCTCAGAGAATGACCACCATCTGGGTAATTTGTGATAGGTTTTCCAAAATGATACATCTTGTGCCATTACCTAAGTTGCCTTCCTCCTCTGAATTGGTGCCGTTGTTCCTTCAGCACGTGGTTCGTTTACACGGCATTCCTGAGAACATTGTGTCTGACAGAGGAGTCCAGTTTGTTTCCAGATTTTGGAGGACTTTTTGTTCTAAACTGGGTGTTCAATTGTCTTTCTCCTCGGCATTTCATCCTCAGACCAATGGTCAAACTGAGAGAACAAACCAGACATTGGAGACTTATCTAAGATGCTTTGTGTCTGCTGATCAGGATGACTGGGTCTCTTTTTTGCCTTTGGCTGAGTTTGCTCTTAATAATAGGGCTAGCTCTGCCACTTTGATGTCTCCGTTTTTCTGTAATTCTGGGTTTCACCCTCGATTTTCTTCAGGACAGACGGAGGCTTCTGTCTGTCCAGGTGTTGACTCTGTTGTGGAGCGTATGCAACAGATTTGGGACCAGGTAGTGGAGAGGTTGTCCCTCTCTCAGGAGAAGGCCCAGCGGTTTGCTAACCGGCATAGGACTGATGGTCCTCGGTTTAAAGTGGGGGACTTGGTCTGGTTGTCCTCAAAGAATATTCCTATGAGAGTAGCATCTCCTAAATTTAAGCCTAGGTTCATTGGACCTTATAAGATCATGGAGATTATTAATCCTGTTTCTTTTCGTTTGCTTCTTCCAGGGACATTTAAGATCCATAACGTGTTCCACAAGTCCTTGTTGAAGAGGTTTGTTGAGCCAGTGGTTCCTGCTGCTGTGCCTCCTGACCCTGTTTTGGTTGAGGGCAATCTGGAGTATGTGGTTGAGAAAATATTGGATTCTCGTTTTTCTAGACGGAAACTCCAGTATTTGGTTAAATGGAGAGGTTATGGTCAGGAAGACAATTCTTGGGTGTTTGCTTCGGACATCCATGCTAGGAGACTTATCCGTGCGTATCATAGAACTCATCCTGACCGACCTGGTTGCTCTAATGAGGGGTCGGTGACCCCTCCTCAAGGGGGGGGGTACTGTTGTGAATGGGTTTGAGATGAGTTCTGAGCAGAGGCTCCCTCTGGTGGTTACAAGCGGTGCTAGTGAAGATTGTGAGGACTGGGAATCAGGTGTTACTGACTGGTCTTATATAAGGGAGTCATTTTCCCATCAGGGTTGCCGGTGATCAATTGTTCTGGTCTGAATCCTTCTTTCCAGTTTCCCTTGTAGCCTGCTGTGTCGTGTCTGCATCTCCTGCTAACAGATAAGACATTTTCTTCTTTTGTGTTTTTGCTGTATTTTTGCATTTTGTCCTGCACTTCTGTGGGGGCCTTCAGGGTCTCCTCCGGGGGCTTTTGCCCTCTCTGTTTAGTTCAGCCACTGAGTTTTGTACTTTTGCTTTTTCCAGTTTTTTCAGTGGCTGCTGTTTTGATTTTGTTACACCAGAGAACTAATTTAGGCGGTAGAGGTCGTGTGATCTCGGGTGATTTTGAAATTGGTAGAGTTGGTGCTTTTCGGGGTTTTTTGGGATTGCAGTAAGTACCCTTCCTATCCTTTTCTATTTAGATAGTTTGGGCCCCAGCATTTGCTCATACTATTTTCTTTCTGTGTCAGTATTTCCTCTTGTCTAACCGCCATTACATGTTTGGGGGCTTTCTATTGTCTTTGGGGTTCTGCTCCGGGGCAGATAGCTTTCCTATTTCTATCTTTGGGTGTAGTTAGTTTCTCAGGCTGTGACAAGGCGTCTAGGACCAACGTAGGAACGCTCCACGGCTGCCTCTAGTTGTGGTGGTTAGTCAGGGTACTGCAATCTCATAGATTCCAACTGCTCTGGTGTATTGCCTTTTTTACCTGCACTCCTCAGCTACCGAAACATAACAGTATACTCCTTGTTTCTGGTGGGCTGGAGTGGTGTCTGTCCCAACATGGAGCTGCTGACACCAATCCTCCACCTGGGTGGTCGGACCGTTATCCTCCACTGGTTGCGGGGAGGTTAAGGGCTCCGTCGGGTGAATGGAGTTATTATCTACAGCATGTAACTTAGCAACAGTGGCATAACGTGGTAATTTGACTTCATCCTCTCCCCAGTTGAGAAGACGCACTGGCACCCTCCCATTATGTACCTCCACTACCCCTCTGGCGGTTAAGAGTGTAGGTCTGTGCTCTGAACAATGGGGCTCTACTACTGCTTGGTAGTCCCGTCCTCTCAGACCTATTGCTGCTCTACACCAAATAAGCATTTCACTCATTGGGGGTATCACAATGGGATTCGGGTCTGTTACCCGTACATTACCAATCTCACCACCGGTCAGTTTCACTTGCTGCTGGCACATCAGGGTTCCGATCTCCCTCCGGATCTCTCCCTTTTGCCTCGGTCTGGCAATTTCGGCAAGCTGTTGGAGTAAAAACACAACCTCCTCCAAACAGTTACTAATAATGTTAGTGCCTAAGACCACATTCAACCCATTTTCTTTATTAACAGTCTTTACTACAAGAAGTCCCTGATTCTTTAGCTCCACTCTCCCCACTTTTACGTCTACATCTTTAGCCCCCCGTAAATCAAGAGGGAGACCATTTGAGGCGTATACGGCAAAGTCAGGTTTTGTTGGTTGGAGACTGTCACTGGACCAGTACTTATTGTAGAGAACATCAGGTATGATGGTTACCTGAGATCCAGTGTCCAGCAGGGTAGGGATTGCGATCCCGTCCAGTATGATGGATAGGTAGGGTCTTCCTCCCACAAACCTGTGGTTCCAATCTGAGGGGCCTGAGGCGTCTATTCCTGGGTGTTGGCCCTCGAACCCAGGATTTGCTCGTTTAAAGGACACTGACGTGCTGGGTGACCTTCTCTGTGGCAGCGGTAGCAGATGATCTCTCGGCGAGGATGATGCTGGTCGCGGGTCCTTCCTGGGGGTGGCGTTGTCCTCCTCCGGTGGGGCGATGTCCTCCTTTTCCTCCGGCGCATCCAAGGGACATCCTCTGGACAGTCAGTGTCATGTGTGCATTGCCACGAAGATCGTCGCGGTTGCACATTTTGACTTCTCACAGCTGAGCTGCTGTTTCTTTGTGTTTGGCAGCTAGGGAGTTAATTCTGTCTGTGCTTGGTGCTGGGACTGGGTGCAGTTTCTCCCGGCTGCAATTGATTATTTGTTGATTGGTTTCCTTTAAATTCCTGGTTGTCTGCTTGGGGAGTTGCCAGTGAAACCTTCATGCAGACCACAGATAGGAATGAATCTGTTTAGACTTTAGTTGTGAGCTCCTTAGTTGTTCTAAGCTCAACTTGGTTAGAGTTTATTTCCCAGACCATTTATGTTCCTTTGGTGTTTGAGTGTGTATGCAAGCGAGTGTTATCCTGTCTGTCTTATATGTCTAATCTGTGTATTTAGCTGAGATCAGCCCATATCCCTTTGGTGGTAGTCAGGATCCTTCTTAGGACTGATTACAGGGTTCAGGGTCTGATAGGAGACAGGGTTAGGTTGGAGACTTGGACCTCTGAACCATTATCAGTACCTCCAAGGTGAGGGATTAGTTAGGACCCCAGTTTAGGGTCAGGTTAGACCCGGTCCTCCTCTTTCCTGTTGCAGCTCATCAAGTCCTCAAGATTAACCCTGAGTTCAACTATATCGTCTCTGCACATCTAGTCCTCAAGATTAACCCTGAGTTCAGCAGTTATCGTGTCAGGTAAATCTATTCTATACTTACATGCTGATGTTGCTATACTAGTTGTTGTGTTGTTCCTGTATTAATAGTTTACTGACATTGTATACATATCATTAGACAGCGTGACAGTCAGCTAGCAGAATCTTTCCTTCTTCCTCCCTCGGCAGTTGCAGGTCACTCATTACAGTGACCAGGTTTTTGGTCAGCTGGCGCACTTCTGAGCGCAAATAGTCCAGCTCAGTAGGGGGCGCCACCTGCGTTTTGGCTTCCGCAGCCAGCGGGAAAAAGGGGAATGCTGCTGACTTTGGGGTGGTTTCACTCGGGTGACACTGAGTTGCCATCTCGGGTGTCTCCAGAGGTCGCAGTCATTTTATGGCCATATCCTTAAGGGCATCAAAGGTAGCATCAGGATGATCCAAGGACCACCAGTGCACAGTCCTGCTTTCCGCTTGGGACCTCAGTCCCCGTACAAATTGTTCCTTTAACATTTGATTTTCGTTGGTGACACTTATAGGGTTAACTTCTTTAAGAGTTCGCAGGGCCCCTTGTAGCCGGTAAGCATAGTCCCTAATGCTGTCATCTGGTTTCTGGGAGCATTGATAGAAACTCATCCGGAGATCTGTTTCAGTGCGGTCCTCAAAGATAGTCTGTAGCTTTAAGAAGATTGCAAGCACTGATTCCTGGTCTGCAGCTGACCAAGTCTCTACTTCTCTTTCCGCAGCACCAGTCAGTTGCCCTACTACCACTGCAGCCCTCTGCTTTTCTGTCATAGGATACACATACCTCCCAACCATCCCGGTTTGGGCGGGACAGTCCCGATTTTGACCCCCCCGTCCCGCTGTCCCGCTGAGGACACTATGTGTCCCGCAGTGAGATGAGCCGCCACGCCCCCATGCACCCCTTGCTGTCCTCCTTGTCTCTACAGTTCAGCAGCTTACAGCTAGCATCTTCTGTGCCCACAGGACCTGTGATGAGGTCACAGGAGGGGAGGAGTCAGGGGTCACATGATCAGTGTCCTCTTGTGTGCAGGACTCTGCGCTGTGAAACTTGTCATGGTGCTGGATGAGGGTAAGTTTGTGTGTGTGTGTGGGGTGGGGACTGTGGATGTGTGTAGCCCTGGTATGTAAGGCACACAGGATCTGGAGAATGCACAGTAAGGTAACAGTTAAAGCTTGTCATCACTCACTTACACTTCAGACACACCCACAGGGGTGTATAGGGGAGTGACGTGTAGCACAGTGGAGAGTCAGTCTAGCTTCCTGTCATCGTACAGAGCAGTCAGGGCTAGTTCTTCTCAGACAGTGAGGATTCCTGTCAGAGCTCTAGGTGAGCAGAAGATTAGTTCCTGCCAATTCAACGAAGTGGAGTCTAGTAACGGATGACTAGTTATCATCCCGAGTCTAGTCAGAGTTACCTTTTACTCAGTCTGAACTTTGAGGAAACTGAGAGTTACTCAGTGAGACCAAGGAGGAAAACTGACTTTCTATCTTCACGCTTCAGTGCTACATTGAAAGCAGAAGCAGAAGGGCACAGTGGGAAGGATTCAGAAGTGCCTTAAGGATTGGATTATCCTGCACATTGTCACCGGTCACTGGGGACCGAAGTGTCACTATAGCTTTAGGCATAGTGATAGAAAAACCAGAGTCTTACTGGACCTTAGGTCGCAGCAAGCAGCCCTTGGAGTGTCAGTACGTAACAGGGGTCAGGTGGAATAGGAACTTTGAGCCTGATCAGAAAAAGCAAGAACCTAGTTCCATCAAAGGAAGGCTCCGACCACAAAACTGACCGGGCAGTATAGCTTGGAAAAGCTGGAGAAATTGGAGTGAACTAGGCTTTATGCTGGTTGGACTCATCATCTTTGAAAGTAAAGGAGGCCCCCAACCTGTTCAGCTGTTATCTCAAAGCACATCCTCCACCCGACCAGCCTCCCTGGGACCTGCCTTATCTTCTGACAAGTAAAAGGTATGGAAAGACGCTGGATGGTGTGAGACTGACTTATTTATCTGCACCCGACATCATAACTTCCATAGACTTTGAGGGACCAGTCCCACCTGTAGGGGACCCGACATCTAGCTGTCACACCATCCCCTCAGAGATCTACAGCAGCGCTGGTCTTAGTGATCAGAGAACTACAGGTGGCGTCACGAACTGTATATATACCTATCCCCTGTAAATATACCCCCCAACATACGCCTGACCGCCAGGGCCACAGACCGAGCCACCGCTACCTGTGACAACCCCATAGACTTCCATGGGCTCGGCTCTGAGTACCCCATTGCTCTGGTAACCCACAATTGCGGTGCGTGGTCACAACAGATGTAGCAGTGCTGTAGTGTGTACAAGTTGGAGTTGTGTGTGTATGAGGTGTACGGAGTGGAGCCGTGTGTGTACGAGGTGTACGGAGCGGAGCCGTGTGTGTACGAGGTGTACGGAGCGGAGCCGTGTGTGTACGAGGTGTACGGAGCGGAGCCGTGTGTGTACGAGGTGTACGGAGCGGAGCCGTGTGTGTACGAGGTGTACGGAGCGGAGACGTGTGTGTACGAGGTGTACGGAGCGGAGACGTGTGTGTACGAGGTGTACGGAGCGGAGACGTGTGTGTACGAGGTGTACGGAGCGGAGACGTGTGTGTACGAGGTGTACGGAGCGGACAGCGGAGCCGTGTGTGAAAAGTGTATGGAGCGTAGCCGTGTGTGTACGAGGTGTACGGAGCGGAGCCGTGTGTGTATGAGGTGTATGGAGCAGAGCTGTACGAGGTGGCTGTAGCAGTGCAGTGTGAGTACGGAGCTGAGCCGCTCATCTCCGTACACACAGGACTCCGTGCTTGAGCCGTGTGTGTACGGAGCAGAACCGTGTGTGTACGGGATGTAGAGAAGTGGAGCCGCGTGTGTACGAGGTGTACTGTAAGGTTCTGTGTATATGTTTCTGAAACTCAGTTTGTTCGTCAGCCATTTTACTTTCTGTCTTGCTGCAGCTATCTTGCCCTCAGTCAAAATGGAGTTTCCAGCTTGCATGTTCCCGCCCTGATTCTCTCCTTTTGCTTCTTAAGCAGCCACAGCTGAGCAATCAGTGCTTCAGAATCTAGCCTGCAGTGAACCTGTGACTTGACTTGACTCCTGTAAGCCTTGGACCTTGTACTCCAGCTATTCCTACTGAGGAACTCTGAAGCACTTGTGGACTCTGAACCCTGCTCTTTGAAAGACCCACGTTTGCATGGACTCACGGTAACAGAGAAGAAGATCCTGAATCTATTGTGAGAGTGATTGCTGAGCTTAGATTACTCTGGCCTGCTGTGTCTCCTGCTTCTGTGTCCGCAAACTGTGTGACTATATTTTGCCAACTTGTATGAAGTAATACAGGACTTTCTATATCAAACCTGTGTCTCATGTATGTTCATCGCACCCAAGCACAAGACGCTATATGAACTGTACTACATACATTACAAGATTCTGAAGCCAAACGTTAGTGTCTGCTGGGTCTGGAAAGGCTGTGTCTGCTGTAACTGTGGATATCAGATGTCCGGTTGTACTTTCTGTGATGACAGTGGTTGTGACTTCTCACAACCATTCCAGGTGAGCAATTCCCTTAAGTTTTTTCTTTCTGCAAGTGTTACCACAGGTAAACACTATTGTTTTTTTTTCTTTCTTTTCTCTTTTTTGTCTGCTGTAACTCTGGATATCAGATGTCTGGTTGAACTTTCTGTGATGATAGTGGTTGTGACTTCTCACAACCATTCCAGGTGAGCAGTTCCCTTAATTTTTTTTTCTCTGCAAGTGTTACCACAGGTAAACACTATTGTTTTTTTTTTTCCTCTCCTCTTTTTCCAGTAATCTGTCTTAAAAGATCTGGAAAATGGAGGCCGCATAAAGGAACTTTGCGGAGTGACTGATAATATCCTTGCAGATTTGCAGAATATAAAGACCGTTTTACAAATCTCAGGACTCAATAATCACAATTTGCAGTGGTTGGACGACTACCAGGATTGCGAGCCAGGATTGAGGTTCTAGAGGGGCGAGTCCAGGCTCCTGCGTAGCCCGAGTTCGGGGTTCCCAAGTTGCCCCTTTCGTTTTGGCGGTGAACGTGAGAAATTCAGGGGATTTATTAATCAATGCAATCTTTTTTTTTCTGCACATGCTTCACAATTTCCCACTGAACGATCTAAGGTGCTTACTATAATTATGTTGCTTACCAACAAGGCTTTGATGTGGGCAAACCCTCTGATTGAGACTGAGGATGATTGTTTGAATCACCTTGATGATTTTATTTCAGCCATGGGGCAGGTGTTTGATGACCCCAATCGAGGTGCAACAGCTGAAGCAGCCATGTTAGCTTTGCGCCAAGGTAAGCACTCGGTAGCTGAATATGCCTTGGATTTCAGGAGATGGGCCCTTGATACCACCTGGGACAGTTCCGCCAAAAAATCTATTTTTCGAAAGGGGTTATCTCCACTGATTAAGGATGAACTTGCTCGTGCCGACCCTCCCACTGCGTTAGGTGACTTTATTAACTACTGCATCCGTATTGATACTCGTCTGACTGAACGCAGGCAAGAGAGATGGTTCGAAAGCAATCGCACTAACCTTTTCCTACCTTCCTCTCCAGCTAAGGAACCTTTGAGTAGGATTACACGGGAACCTGAACCTGAACCCATGCAGGTAGACTCTTTACAACGACGGGTTAGTGATGCATGCAAGGAACATCGTTTTAAGGAGAATCTATGTTTCTATTGTGGTAAGTCAGGGCACTTCATTATAAACTGCCCAGCCGTTCTCGTAAGACTACTGCAGCACTCATTCATTGTGAGTGTTGCGAGAGGGGATCTGTCAGGTCCGAGCCTCAGGCTCCAGAGAGATCTGCAGCAACAGATCTTGATTTCTCGGACTTAAACTCCGTTACCTCTGAGGACGTTGACTGTGTAAACGCTGCCATTTTTCAAGTTTCCTCAGCGGTGTCCCAGCTGAGTTGTAAGAAAAACAATTCTCATTGCTTTCTTTCCATCAAACTCTGGGTTGACTCAGCTTGGGTGTCTAGCTCTGCTATGATCGACTCAGGGGCAAGTGGAAATTTTATGGATGTCTCCTTTGCTCTGAAACAGGGGATACGTTCAGTGAAGAAGGCTACTCCAGTACAGATGGAAACTGTGGATGGCTCCCTGCTGACCTCTGGACCAGTGGATCAGGAAACAGAGCCTTTGAGGGTTCTTATGGGTAAAGATCATCAAGAGAAACTGTCCTTTATGCTTATCTCTTCTCCCCACTTTCCCATTATTCTAGGGCTACCATGGCTGCAGGCTCAGAATCCTACCATTAACTGGGAGACCAAGGAATTACACTTTCCAGAGAAACAGATGAGTCCAAAAGTTTCAGCTTGCTCTGTTCCTAAAGGAACCATGTCAGTCCCTGAACTACCAGCTGTATACCAGGACTATGTGGATTTATGTGTGTCACTGGGTGTATCGCCACGAGGATCGTTGCGATTGCACACTCTGACTTCTCACAGCTGAGTTGCTGTTTCTTTGTGTTTGGTAATGAGGGAGTTAATTTTACCTAGCTCTTTGCTAAGACTAGGTCCAGCCTCGCCCGGCTGCTTTTGATTATGTTCAAATTAGATTCCTTCATATACCTGCCAGTCTGCTTGTTAGATGCCGGTGAAAGCATTCATGTAGTCTAGCAGACTGGATCGGTTCTGAGAATACTTAAGCTAAGAGCTCCTTAGTTGTTTTTTCTCTTACAGCTTATGGTTTTTCTCTGAGACCTTAGGTGTTCCTATTGTGTGAGTGTTGTATGTAAGACTTTATTTACTTTATTTCTTGTCTTTCTTGTATGTCTTTCTGTTCATTAACCGTTACCTGTTCATTCCCTTTGGTGGTAATCAGGGTCCTTCTTAGGACTAGATTACAGTTGGCAGGGATTGATAGGAGACAGGGTTTACGCTGGTGGCCTGGACCTCTGTACCTTTAACAGTACCTCCAGGTAGAGGGATTAGTTAGGACCCCAGTTTAGGGTCAGCATAGACCCCGGTCACCCTCTAGCCAGAGACAGCGTATAACGGATTCCGTATTGACCCACTGGACATTGTCAGGTAATTCTATGTTATCATATATCTATGCGCATGTTATATAGGATGTTGCCCTTTTGATATAGATTACTGACATCACATATATATATTCTGCTATACAGCGTGACATTTTCACCGGCCCATACTAAAGATTCTCCCCAGCTGTCATGGATCCAGTAGCCCAGCTGGCCCGGCAGTTGCAGGGGTTGTCCATGGAGTTTGCAGACATTAAGTCCAAGGTTTTGTCCCCCCGGAGCAAATCAGATCTGAACCTAAGGTTGCTCTCCCGGACAGGTTCACTGGTGGGCGGGACAAATTTTTTACTTTCCGGGAGGCATGTAAATTGTACTTTCGGCTGCGGCCTCGGTCATCTGGGAGTGAAGAGCAGAGGGTGGGAATTGTTATCTCGCTCTTACAAGGGGACCCTCAATCTTGGGCGTTCTCTATTCCTCCAGGCTCCCCAGATCTCCAGTCAGTGGATCGATTTTTTACTGCCCTGGGTCTGGTATATGATGATCCGGATCGAGTTTCCCTTGCTGAAACAAAGTTACGTAAAATACGGCAAGGAAATCGTCCAGCGGAGGAATATTCTTCTGAGTTCCGTAGATGGGCAACAGATACTCAGTGGAATGACCCAGCTCTTAGGAGCCAGTTTTGTCAAGGGTTGTCTGACAAATTAAAAGATGTGTTGGCTCAGTATGATTCTCCTCCATCACTGGAGGCTGCTATGGCCCTCGCTATTCGCATTGATAGACGAATTCGGGGAAGACGCGAGGTAACTCCGCCTCCCGTGATGACTCCACCTAATACTAAAGTCCCTTATACTGAGGTTCCCCTGGTCTGTTCTGAGGAACCCATGCAGTTGGGAGGGACATCTTTTTGTAGGAGGGAATCGGCGGTGCGCCGCAAGACTAGAAGGTGTTTCTTTTGCGGGAGAGAGGGACATTTTGTTGGGGGGTGTCCATCCCGGGCCTCTTTGAGCAAAGGAGTTAACCTAGGAGTGTGTATTTCGTCCCCAAATCCCTCTCAGTTTCTCGTGCCTGCGGAGGTGGTGATTGGTACTAGAACTGAGAGGATTTCTGTTTTTCTTGATAGTGGGTCCGGGGCTAATCTGGTGGACGCTCGGTTTGCCCAGGTGCATGGTATGCAACTGAGTGTATTGGCCAAACCGGTCCCTATAGTCTCTATTGATTCTAGACCTCTCGGTCAAGGTAGCTTGGTACAAGCTGTTCATAACATAGATCTTCGAGTAGGGGCAATACATAAAGAGCAATTGTCTTGTTATGTGTTGGAGGGTCTACCTACTCCTATTGTGTTGGGACTTCCTTGGTTGGCTAAACATAACCCAGTGATTGATTGGCAATCCAGAAAGATAAGCCAGTGGGGTGAATTTTGCAGGAATAACTGCATGAGCACGGTCATCGGTGCGGTTGTGCCTAGGACTTTGTCTCCTTTTCTGGAGGACTTTGGGGAGATGTTCTCAGAGGATGGGTGTAAAGAGTTACCTCCTCATCGCGCATATGACGGCTCAATAAAGTTGCTTCCTGATGCCTTATCTCGTACTTTCCCAGGGGCCGGGAAGACGGATGATCCGGTTCCTATTCCTCAGGAGGGAGTTGTAGTGTCAGCTGTATGCTCTGAGCTTGAGGGGAGGTATTGGGGGCTCAGGGGGACGCCCCTGTGGGACTTCCAGGGAGACTGATAGTTCCAGATCGGTTAAGACTGAAGGTTACGGGGAACCGTTACAAACGGATGGCTGATAGGGGGAGAGTTTTTGGTCTAGATCTGAAGGTGAACGATCTGGTTTGGTTGTCTACCAGGAATATAAAACTTAAAGTTTCCTCCTGGAGGTTGGGTCCCAGATTCATCGGGCCGTACAGGATCAGTTCCATAATTAATCCGGTGGCATTTCGTCTGGACCTCCCTCCTACGTTTAAAATTCATAATGTGTTTCACAAGTCATTACTTAAAAGGTATGTGGCACCAGTCATACCGTCACCTCTACCTCCTCTTTCAGTGGTGGTCAATGATAACGTGGAATTTCATGGGTCAAAAATCATTGACTCACGTCTCAGTCGCCGATCCCTTCAGTACTTGGTTCATTGGAGGGGGTATGGTCCTGAGGAGAGGACGTGGGTCCCTGCGTCTGATGTTAACGCAGATCGATTGGTTCGGACCTTTCACACAACTCACCCGGGCAGACCTGGCCCTGAGGGTCCGGAGTCCCCTCGTAGAGGGGGGGGGTACTGTCATGGGTGTATCGCCACGAGGATCGTCGCGATTGCACACTCTGACTTCTCACAGCTGAGTTGCTGTTTCTTTGTGTTTGGTAATGAGGGAGTTAATTTTACCTAGCTCTTTGCTAAGACTAGGTCCAGCCTCGCCCGGCTGCTTTTGATTATGTTCTAATTAGATTCCTTCATATACCTGCCAGTCTGCTTGTTAGATGCCGGTGAAAGCATTCATGTAGCTAGCAGACTGGATCGGTTCTGAGAATACTTAAGCTAAGAGCTCCTTAGTTGTTTTTTCTCTTACAGCTTATAGTTTTTCTCTGAGACCTTAGGTGTTCCTATTGTGTGAGTGTTGTATGTAAGACTTTATTTACTTTATTTCTTGTCTTTCTTGTATGTCTTTCTGTTCATTAACCATTACCTGTTCATTCCCTTTGGTGGTAATCAGGGTCCTTCTTAGGACTAGATTACAGTTGGCAGGGATTGATAGGAGACAGGGTTTACGCTGGTGGCCTGGACCTCTATACCTTTAACAGTACCTCCAGGTAGAGGGATTAGTTAGGACCCCAGTTTAGGGTCAGCATAGACCCCGGTCACCCTCTAGCCGGAGACAGCGTATAACGGATTCCGTATTGACCCACTGGACATTCTGTCAGGTAATTCTATGTTATCATATATCTATGCGCATGTTATATAGTATGTTGCCCTTTTGATATAGATTACTGTCATCACATATATATATATCTGCTATACAGCGTGACAATGTGACAAGAAGAACGCTGACCAGCTTCCTCCTCACCGTCCATATGATTGTCCAATTGAATTATTGCCTGGAGCAGAGATACCTTTTGGTAAGATCTACCCCCTGGCGGGGCCCGAGTTAAAGGCTTTAAAGGATTACATAGACGAAAATCTAGCCAAGGGCTTCATACGCCCCTCTTCATCTCCTGCAGGTGCACCCATCTTCTTTGTAAAGAAGAAAGATGGATCTCTGAGATCATGCGTAGACTATAGGGAACTCAATAAGGTTACTATTAGAAACCGTTATCCATTGCCTTTAATCCTGAGTTATTGGAGAGAGTGCGACATGCCAAAATTTTTTCTAAACTAGATCTTCGTGGGGCCTATAACTTAGTCCGTATTAGACCTGGGGATGAATGGAAGACTGCATTCAGGTCATCGCTATGGACACTTTGAATATCTAGTTATGCCTTTTGGTCTGAGTACCGCCCCAGCCACTTTCCAACACTTGGTGAATGACATCTTCAGGGATCTCCTAGATACATTCGTGGTAATTTATTTGGATGATATTCTAATTTTTTCTAACTCCACAGAGGAACATCAAGGACATGTGAGAATGGTCTTGGAACGTCTAAGACAAAATCATCTTTACATCAAACTTGAAAAGTGTGAATTCCTGTAACGGGTCTGGTGGGTGGAACTACTGACGAGACAGGTCAGGTTGGTGGAACCACAAAGCTTTATTATACAAGAGAGTTTACTTGTAAAGAGCGGGTGGCACCTGGGAAAAGGGCAGGGATTCACGGCAGGAGATATAGGTAGTTTCTGGACAGGCAGGTTTGTCACAGCAAGTGACCAAGGAAGTCTCTGGGCAGGCAGGTTGTAACGGTAAGTAACCGAGGCAGTCTCTGGACAGGCAGGTTGTCACGGCAAGTGACCAAGGCAGTCTCTGGGACAGGCAGGTTGTCACGGCAAGTGACCAAGGCAGTCTCTGGGACAGGCAGGTTGTCACGACAAGTGACCAAGGCAGTCTCTGGGACAGGCAGGTTGTCACGGCAAGTGACCAGGCAGTCTCTGGACAGGCAGGTTGTCACGGCAAGTGACCAGGCAGTCTCTGGGACAGGCAGGTTGTCACGGCAAGTGACCAAGGCAGTCTCTGGGACAGGCAGGTTGTCATGGCAAGTGACCAGGCAGTCTCTGGAACAGGCAGGTTGTCACAGCAAGTGACCAGGCAGACTCTAGACAGGCAGGATGTCACAGCAAGTGACCAGGCAGACTCTAGACAGGCAGGTATATACGACCTGATATGGTGGAGCCTCCAGGTAGGCTGCAGTCGGATGGCAGATGATCGCTCCCAGGTGAGCAGGCAAGAGCCGGGGATCTCTGCAGATGATGTCCGAACTTCCGGATGGAGCTGCAGTCGGATGGCAGATGATCGCTCCCAGGTGAGCAGGCAAGAGCCGGGGATCTCTGCAGATGATGTCCGAACTTCCGGATGGAGCTGCAGTCGGATGGCAGATGATCGCTCCTAGGTGAGCAGGCAAGAGCCGGGGATCTCTGCAGATGACGTCCGAACCTCTGGATGGAACTGCAGACGGATGGCAGACAGGCAAGCCGACAGGTAACAGGCAGGAAACTGGAATCAGGAGCTGATGGCTGAAACAGAGTTAGACTGCACAGGAACAACATTGCTCGGGCACCTACATTAAGGAGGAAGCCCTTAATATAGGGTGGAGTCCTCCAGCATTGGCTGGAGACTGATTTGGAAAATGCGCGCGGCTCCTTTAAGAGCGGGGGAGGGTGCGGGCGCGCGCCCTAAGGCCAGTAGCAGGGAAGGAGCGCGCGGGACCAGCAGGGCGGAAGGAGGGCGCCGAGGACAGGTGAGGAGAGCGACGTCCCTGTCTGGCAGCAGGCAGGGACGCGGGCGCTACAGTACCCCCACCTCTAGGCCCCCCCCTCTTTAGGCCAGAAAGAAATTTAGCTAGGATAAGAGGGGCATGGATGTTCTCCCGAGGCTCCCAGGTTCTCTCCTCAGGACCAAACCCCTTCCAATCCACCAAAAAATAAGTCTTTCTTCCTACCCTTTTTGTGGCCAGAATGTTCTCTACCTCAAATTCATCATCAGCAGACACTGGAGCAGGAGGTGTACCTGTAGACTTAAAAAAAGAGTTAAGAACCACAGGTTTGAGGAGAGATACATGAAAAGAATTAGGAATTCTCAAATTGGCCGGGAGTTTCAATTTATAGGACACCGGATTGATCTGACTGATGATCTCAAAAGGACCGATGAACCGAGGACCTAACTTGTAGGACGGAATTTTGAGTCGAACATATTTGGACGAAAGCCAGACTTTGTCCCCAGGACGGAATTGAGGAGGATCCAGACGTTTTTTGTCAGCATGTCTTTTCATGCGCTCGGAAGACTGAATGAGTGCGGACCGGGTACTCTCCCAGATGGAGGAGAATTCTCTAACTAGAGATTCCGCAGCTGGATTGTCCACAGAGATGGAAACAGGGACAGGGATCCGAGGGTGCTGACCGAAGACTACAAAAAACGGAGACTTGGTGGAAGATTCGCTCTCATGATTATTGTAGGAGAATTCGGCCCAAGGCAGGAGCTCCACCCAGTCAGAATGGTGGGCATTAACGAAATGTCGAAGATAACTGGTCAAATTCTGATTTATTCGTTCAACTTGTCCATTGGACTGTGGGTGGTAAGCGGAGGAAAAATCCAGGGTGACGTCTAGCAACTTACAAGTGGCTCTCCAGAAACGTGAGGTGAACTGAACCCCACGATCCGACACAATGTGACGAGGCAGACCATGAAGACGGAAGATGTGGCGGATAAAGTCTTTAGCCAACTCGGGTGCAGACGGGAGACCTGGCAGAGGAATGAAGTGAGCCATCTTGGAAAAGCGGTCAGCGACCACCCAAATGACCGTACAACCGGCAGAGACGGGCAGATCTGTTATGAAGTCCATGGCTATATGCTGCCAGGGGGCAGCGGGTACAGGAAGCGGAAGAAGACGGCCGGTAGGCAGGTGTCTCGGAACTTTGTTGCGGGCACAGGAAACACAGGCAGAAACAAAGTCTATTACGTCTTTGTGCAGGGTAGGCCACCAATAATGCCGGGTAATGAGTTGGAGGGTCTTTCTTTGACCAGCGTGGCCAGCGAGTTTAGACGAGTGACCCCAATGTAGGATTCTCTTCCGATCGGTTTCTGATACGAACGTCTTACCAGGAGGGAGACGATTTAGACTCACGGGAGCCACCTGCATCACTCTGGCGGGATCGATGATATGTTTAGGCTCATCTTCGAGATCCGACACCAGGAAAGACCGAGACAAGGCATCCGCCTTGACGTTTTTGTCAGCTGGGCGAAAATGCAAAAGAAAATCGAAGCGGGCAAAAAACAAGGACCACCGGGCTTGACGAGGATTAAGTCTCTGTGCCTGCTGGAGGTATGCCAGATTTTTGTGGTCCGTGTAGATGATTACCGGATGAAGAGCCCCTTCGAGTAGGTAACGCCACTCCTCCAATGCCAACTTAATGGCCAATAGCTCTCGATCTCCTATGGAGTAGTTGCGCTCGGAGGAGGAGAAGAGTTTGGAGAAGAAACCGCAGGATACCATCCTCCCGGATGGCGATTTTTGGGTAAGAACCGCTCCGGCTCCAGCAGAGGAAGCGTCCACCTCCAGGAAGAACTGCTTGTTGCCATCCGGGCGATGCAGCACTGGAGCGGAAGAGAAGGCCTGTTTCAGAGAAAGGAAGGCCTCCTCTGCTTCGGGCGTCCACTGTTTGGGGTTAGCATCCTTGCGAGTGAGCGCTGAGATTGGAGCAGTCCTGGAAGAGAAGTGCGGTATGAAGAGACGGTAATAGTTGGCAAATCCCAGGAACCGCTGAATGGCCTTCAACCCCTCCGGTCGGGGCCACTTCTCGATGGCAGACAATTTCTCCGGATCCATTCGTAGGCCTGTCTGAGAAATGATGTAGCCCAGAAACGGAAGCGATGTCTGCTCAAAGAGGCACTTCTCATATTTGGCGAAGAGGTGATTCTGCCTGAGCCTGAGCAGAACCTGACGAACATCCTCCGGTGAGACTGAAGATCCGGAGAGAAGACCAAGATGTCGTCAAGGTACACCACAACGCAGGAATAGAGGAGGTCCCGGAAGATGTCGTTGACCAACTCCTGAAAGACTGCTGGAGCATTACAGAGACCAAAGGGCATCACCAAGTACTCGTAGTGGCCGTCCCGGGTGTTGAATGCCGTCTTCCATTCATCTCCTCGACGGATACGAACCAGGTTGTATGCTCCACGAAGATCTAGTTTGGTGAAGACTCTAGCCCCTCTAAGACGATCAAACAGTTCTGGAATGAGCGGAAGAGGGTACTTATTCTTCACCGTGATCGAATTTAGGCCTCTGTAGTCAATACAGGGACGGAGAGATCCGTCTTTCTTTTTAACGAAGAAGAAACCTGCTCCCGCTGGGGAGGTAGATTTCCGGATGAATCCCTTTGCTAAGTTCTCCTCGATATATTCGGACATCGACCTGGTCTCAGCAGCAGACAACGGGTAAATACGCCCACGGGGAGGCGTAGTACCGGGCAACAGGTCAATCGGGCAATCATATGGTCTATGCGGGGGTAATGTCTCTGCTTCCTTTTTATTGAAGACATCAGCAAATGACCAATATGGAATCGGGAGTCCAGGTAGATTAGCAGGTGTAGGAGAAGAATAGACAGGATGAACAGGCACCAGACATGTTTTATGACAGTCCTGTCCCCAGCGAAGAACCTCTCCATTCTGCCAGTCGAGCACAGGTGCATGTTTTTGGAGCCAAGGCAGACCTAGTAAGAGAGCATGAGAGAGTCCAGGTAAAACATGAAACGAGATGCTCTCAGAATGCAACATTCCCACCTGCAGGGTTATGACTTCGGTGATAAGTCGGATGGGACGAGGTAGGAGGCCCCCATCCACAGCAGCAACAGATACAGGTTCAACAAGAGGTTTGGTGGGAATGTGATACTTCTCTACTAGAGCCTGTGACACGAGATTCCCAGCTGCTCCAGAATCAAGTTGGGCCATTTCGAAGTGGCGGTTCTTACCGATCAGAATTGAAACCGACAGCAGCAGGGATGAAGAGGATTTATTTTTGTCTAGATTGACCTCTCCGAGCGAACCTAGACACAGGCGTTTTCCCGACCTCTCCGGACAGGTTTGGATCCAGTGCTCCTTACTGCCGCAGTAGAAGCAACTTCTCTCGGCACGGCGTGAGTCCTGACGGGCTTTGACCATCTTGGTCTGGTCGACCTGCATAGGCTCAGCAGGGTGCACCTGAGGAGAAACGGAAGAGGTTATAGATCTCTGACACGAGGGTGCAAGATGGGAAAACTCTTTTTTACGGGTGATCTCTTTGGTTCGTTCCTGGAACCGTAGATCAATTCGATTGGCAAGATTTATTAAATCATCAAGCGAGGTTGGAATGTCCCGACCGGCAAGTTCGTCTTTAATACGGCCGGACAGACCCTCCCAGAAGACCGAAATTAGAGCTTCATTGTCCCAAGCTAGTTCTGAGGCTAAAGTCCGGAACCGTATGGCATATTGACCAACGGTGAAACTCTCCTGACGGAGACGCAGCAGAGATGATGCAGAGGAAGTCTTCCGTCCAGGTTCGTCGAATACCTTCCGGAAGGCCGAGAGAAACGCAGGCAGGTCAGACACCAGAGGATCCTCTCTCTCCAGAGAGGGTTAAGCCAGGCCAGGGCC
This sequence comes from Oophaga sylvatica, assembly GCA_033576555.1. Classification (NCBI taxonomy): domain Eukaryota; kingdom Metazoa; phylum Chordata; class Amphibia; order Anura; family Dendrobatidae; genus Oophaga; species Oophaga sylvatica. The sequence goes on along the minus strand of JARQOD010003408.1, from coordinate 25,697 downwards.
TCTCCAGTGAGATGGGACATGATGAAGGCAACTTTGGCCCGGTCAGAGTTAAACTGGTGTGCCAGGAGTTCAAAATGCAGGGTGCACAGATTAATGAAACCCCGAGCCAGAGCAGGATCGCCTCCAAACCTAGGAGGAGCTGACAGTCGGGGTCCGGGAATGGAAACCACGGAATTGGGAATCAGCGGGACTGACGGATTATGAGTCATGGCTCCAGCGATGGTTGCTATTGATGATTTCAGAGTGTCCAGACGGGATTTGACATTCCGCAGGTGACCCAGGATGGCCTCCTGTTGAGACCTCTGGCGAGACAGCTCATGACACAGTTCCGGGAGTGAAGGGGTTTGGGTGCCACCGGGTTCCATGGCCCGAGCAAACTGTAACGGGTCTGGTGGGTCGAACTACTGACGAGACAGGTCAGGTTGGTGGAACCACAAAGCTTTATTATACAAGAGAGTTTACTTGTAAGAGAGCGGGTGGCACCTGGGAAAAGGGCAGGGATTCACGGCAGGAGATATAGGTAGTTTCTGGACAGGCAGGTTTGTCACAGCAAGTGACCAAGGAAGTCTCTGGGCAGGCAGGTTGTAACGGTAAGTAACCGAGGCAGTCTCTGGACAGGCAGGTTGTCACGGCAAGTGACCAAGGCAGTCTCTGGGACAGGCAGGTTGTCACGGCAAGTGACCAAGGCAGTCTCTGGGACAGGCAGGTTGTCACGACAAGTGACCAAGGCAGTCTCTGGGACAGGCAGGTTGTCACGGCAAGTGACCAGGCAGTCTCTGGGACAGGCAGGTTGTCACGGCAAGTGACCAGGCAGTCTCTGGGACAGGCAGGTTGTCACGGCAAGTGACCAAGGCAGTCTCTGGGACAGGCAGGTTGTCATGGCAAGTGACCAGGCAGTCTCTGGAACAGGCAGGTTGTCACAGCAAGTGACCAGGCAGACTCTAGACAGGCAGGATGTCACAGCAAGTGACCAGGCAGACTCTAGACAGGCAGGTATATACGACCTGATATGGTGGAGCCTCCAGGTAGGCTGCAGTCGGATGGCAGATGATCGCTCCCAGGTGAGCAGGCAAGAGCCGGGGATCTCTGCAGATGATGTCCGAACTTCCGGATGGAGCTGCAGTCGGATGGCAGATGATCGCTCCCAGGTGAGCAGGCAAGAGCCGGGGATCTCTGCAGATGATGTCCGAACTTCCGGATGGAGCTGCAGTCGGATGGCAGATGATCGCTCCTAGGTGAGCAGGCAAGAGCCGGGGATCTCTGCAGATGACGTCCGAACCTCTGGATGGAACTGCAGACGGATGGCAGACAGGCAAGCCGACAGGTAACAGGCAGGAAACTGGAATCAGGAGCTGATGGCTGAAACAGAGTTAGACTGCACAGGAACAACATTGCTCGGGCACCTACATTAAGGAGGAAGCCCTTAATATAGGGTGGAGTCCTCCAGCATTGGCTGGAGACTGATTTGGAAAATGCGCGCGGCTCCTTTAAGAGCGGGGGAGGGTGCGGGCGCGCGCCCTAAGGCCAGTAGCAGGGAAGGAGCGCGCGGGACCAGCAGGGCGGAAGGAGGGCGCCGAGGACAGGTGAGGAGAGCGACGTCCCTGTCTGGCAGCAGGCAGGGACGCGGGCGCTACAATTCCATAGGACCGAAATTCAATTTCTGGGGTATGTACTGTCTACACAAGGAATTAGTATGGATGGAAGCAAAACCCAAGCCATCAAGGATTGGCCAAGTCCTAGAAATGTGAAGGAGGTACAGCGCTTCATCGGGTTTGCCAACTTCTATAGACGTTTCATTAGAAATTTCTCTGAGGTAGTGTCACCTATCACCCAACTTACCCGGAAACAGTCTAAGTTCTCCTGGACTCCCCAAGCCCAGGAAGCATTCTCCCGTCTAAAAGATAAATTTACCACTGCACCTATCCTAGTACATCCCAACCCCGAGCTTGCCTTCATAATAGAGGTGGATGCTTCAGACTGTGCCGTTGGAGCTATACTCTCTCAGAGAACAGGTGAGAAGAATGTCTTGCATCCCTGTGCCTTCTTTTCCCAGCAGTTGTCTTCGGCTGAGAGGAACTACGATGTGGGCAATAGAGAGTTGTTGGCCATTATTGCCGCCTTCAAAGAATGGAGACACCTTCTTCAGGGAGCTGCACAGCAAATAGTCATCCTGACAGACCATCGTAACCTTGAGTTTATCAGGTCGGCTAAGTGCCTGACTCCTCGCCAGGCTCGCTGGAATCTTTTCTTAAACCAATTTAATTTTATCATTTCTTATAGACCAGGATCGCGCAATGGAAAGGCTGATGCACTCTCTAGGATTTACTCAGCAGAGACACGTCCAATTACTCCTCCTAAGACTATTCTTCCTGACTCTAGATTCCTAGGAGTAATTCATAATCAAGACCTACTTAAGGACATCAAGGAAGCATACCATGCGGATTCCTTTTTGGCACAACCCCCAAGGGACGTAAGTCTTGTCTTTAAGAATGGTGTGTGGATTCAGGGACAACGCCTGTATATTCCTGAAACAGTCAGATTGAGAGTATTGCAACTCATTCACGATTCCAAGATAGCTGGGCATAGAGGAATTCTAAAGACACAGGAATTTCTTTCTCGTTTCTTTTGGTGGCCCACTTGCAGGAAGGATGTTTTAAACTATGTCACTTCATGTGAAGTCTGTGCAAGATGCAAAACACCTCGCTCCTCACCAACTGGTCTGTTACAGCCTCTTCCCACCCCGTCCCGCCCGTGGGGATCCATTTCTATGGACTTCATTGTGGAGTTACCAACCTCTCAGGGGAAGAACATCATTCTAGTGGTGGTTGACCGTCTAACAAAGGCAGCTCATTTTATCCCTTGTGTCGGCTTACCCACTGCAAAACGACATCAGATTTGATGATTAAAGATGTGTTTCGCTTACATGGAGTACCGGATGAGGTTATTTCGGATCGAGGGGTGCAATTCACTTCTAGGTTTTGGCAAAATTTCTGTGCAGCATTGGACATTAAAGTAAACCTTTCTTCTGCTTTTCATCCCCAGACTAATGGACAGACCGAACGAACCAATCAAACCCTGGAGCAGTATCTCCGCTGCTTTATCTGCCACCTACAGGATGATTGGGTGGATCTACTTCCATTAGCTGAGTTCTCGTATAACAACTCTCAGAGTGCCTCCACTAAACAGTCTCCTTTTTACTCTAATCTAGGTTATCATCCTAACATTCTACCACGATTTCCCATAGAAACGCCTTTACCAGCAGTGGCTGAAAGAATCACGTCTTTACAGAAGAATATGGATCTTCTAAAGGAAAATCTGGAATCGGCTCAGGAAAGGTATAAGAAAGCAGCAGATAAATTTCGTAAACCTGCACCAGCTTTCAAGGTAGGAGACTTGGTCTGGCTGTCAACCAGAAATCTTAAGTTAAGGATTCCATCGTCTAAGTTGGGACATAAGTACATTGGACCCTATAAAATCAGTAAAATTATAAGTGCCGTTGCTTGTCGTCTTCAACTGCCCAGAACTATGAGAATCCACCCTGTCTTTCATGTATCCCTACTAAAGGCTGCGACACCCAATACGTTTCCTGGACGTTCTTCTTCTTGCCCTGACCCAGTGCTAGTCGATGGTCAGGAAGAATTTGTGGTGGAAAGGATTTTAGATTCCAGGTTGTATAGAAATCAGTTACAATATCTGATTAAATGGCAGGGCTACCCAGTGGAGGACAACTCATGGGAACCAGTCAATAACGTTAATGCTCCTCGCTTGCTCCGTCAGTTTCATCAGAGGTACCCACACAAGCCTGGTCTGAGGTCATCCGGAGGTTGTCCCTAAGGGGGGAGTAATGTAAGGTTCTGTGTATATGTTTCTGAAACTCAGTTTGTTCGTCAGCCATTTTACTTTCTGTCTTGCTGCAGCTATCTTGCCCTCAGTCAAAATGGAGTTTCCAGCTTGCATGTTCCCGCCCTGATTCTCTCCTTTTGCTTCTTAAGCAGCCACAGCTGAGCAATCAGTGCTTCAGAATCTAGCCTGCAGTGAACCTGTGACTTGACTTGACTCCTGTAAGCCTTGGACCTTGTACTCCAGCTATTCCTACTGAGGAACTCTGAAGCACTTGTGGACTCTGAACCCTGCTCTTTGAAAGACCCACGTTTGCATGGACTCACGGTAACAGAGAAGAAGATCCTGAATCTATTGTGAGAGTGATTGCTGAGCTTAGATTACTCTGGCCTGCTGTGTCTCCTGCTTCTGTGTCCGCAAACTGTGTGACTATATTTTGCCAACTTGTATGAAGTAATACAGGACTTTCTATATCAAACCTGTGTCTCATGTATGTTCATCGCACCCAAGCACAAGACGCTATATGAACTGTACTACATACATTACATGTACGGAGCGGAGCCGTGTGTGTATGAGGTGTATGGAGCAGAGCTGTACGAGGTGGCTGTAGCAGTGCAGTGTGAGTACGGAGCTGAGCCGCTCATCTCCGTACACACAGGGCTCCGTGCTTGAGCCGTGTGTGTACGGAGCAGAACCGTGTGTGTACGGGATGTAGAGAAGTGGAGCCGCGTGTGTACGAGGTGTACGGAGCGGAACCGTGTGTGTACGAGGTGTACGGAGCGGAACCGCATGTGTGCGAGGTGTATGGAGCGGAGCTGTGTGTGTACGAGGTGGCTGTAGCAGTACAGTGTGTGTACGGAGCTGAGCCGCTCATCTCCGTACACACAGGGCTCCGTGCTTGAGCCGTGTGTGTACGGGGTGTAGAGAAGTGGAGCCGCGTGTGTACGAGGTGTACGGAGCGGAACCGCATGTGTGCAAGGTGTATGGAGCGGAGCTGTGTGTGTACGAGGTGGCTGTAGCAGTACAGTGTGTGTACGGAGCTGAGCCGCTCATCTCCGTACACACAGGGCTCCGTGCTTGAGCCGTGTGTGTACGGGGTGTAGAGAAGTGGAGCCGCTTGTGTACGAGGTGTACGGAGCGGAACCGCATGTGTGCGAGGTGTATGGAGCGGAGCTGTGTGTGTACGAGGTGGCTGTAGCAGTACAGTGTGTGCACGGAGCTGAGCCGCTCATCTCCGTACACACAGGGCTCCGTGCTTGAGCCGTGTGTGTACGGAGCAGAACCGTGTGTGTACGGGGTGTAGAGAAGTGGAGCCGCGTGTGTATGAAGCAGAACCGCGTGTGTACGAGGTGTACGGAGCGGAACCGCATGTGTGCGAGGTGTATGGAGCGGAACTGTGTGTGTACGAGGTGGTTGTAGCAGTGGTGTGTGTGTGCGGGGCGTACAAAACGGAGCCTTGTGTGTACGAAGTGTACGGAGCTGAGCCGCTCATCTCCGTACACACAGGGCTCCGTGCTTGAGCCGTGTGTGTACGGGGTGTAGAGAAGTGGAGCCGCGTGTGTACGAGGTGTACGGAGCGGAACCGCATGTGTGCGAGGTGTATGGAGCGGAGCTGTGTGTGTACGAGGTGGCTGTAGCAGTACAGTGTGTGTACGGAGCTGAGCCGCTCATCTCCGTACACACAGGGCTCCATGCTTGAGCCGTGTGTGTACGGGGTGTAGAGAAGTGGAGCCGCGTGTGTACGAGGTGTACGGAGCGGAACCGCATGTGTGCAGGTGTATGGAGCGGAGCTGTGTGTGTACGAGGTGGCTGTAGCAGTACAGTGTGTGTACGGAGCTGAGCCGCTCATCTCCGTACACACAGGGCTCCGTGCTTGAGCCGTGTGTGTACGGGGTGTAGAGAAGTGGAGCCGCGTGTGTACGAGGTGTACGGAGCGGAACCGCATGTGTGCGAGGTGTATGGAGCGGAGCTGTGTGTGTACGAGGTGGCTGTAGCAGTACAGTGTGTGCACGGAGCTGAGCCGCTCATCTCCGTACACACAGGGCTCCGTGCTTGAGCCGTGTGTGTACGGAGCAGAACCGTGTGTGTACGGGGTGTAGAGAAGTGGAGCCGCGTGTGTATGAAGCAGAACCGCGTGTGTACGAGGTGTACGGAGCGGAACCGCATGTGTGTGAGGTGTATGGAGCGGAGCTGTGTGTGTACGAGGTGGTTGTAGCAGTGCTGTGTGTGTGCGGGGCGTACAAAACGGAGCCTTGTGTGTACGAAGTGTACGGAGCTGAGCCGCTCATCTCCGTACACACAGGGCTCTGTGCTTGAGCCGTGGGTGTACGGAGCGGAGCAGAGCCGTGTGTGTATGGAGCGGAGCAGAGCCGTGTGTGTACGGGGTGTAGAGAAGTGCAGCCGCGTGTGTATGGAGCGTTACCGCGTGTGTACGAGGTGTACGGAGTGGAAACGCATGTGTACGAGGTGTATGAAGCGGAACTGCATGTGTACGAGGTGTATGGTGCAAAGCCACATGTGTACAAGGTTTACGGAGCGTGGCTGCGTATGTATGAGGTTTACGGAGTGAAGCCGTGTGTGTACTGAGTGGAGCCATGTGTGCGCGAGGTGTACGGAGTGGAGCCGTGTAGGGAGCGGAGCCGTGTGTGCGCGAGGTGTACAGAGGGGAACCGTGTGTGTATGAGGTGTGCGGAGCCGTGCATGTACAAGGTGTATGGTGGGGAGCATTCATACCTCCCAACAGTCCCGATTTTGAGAGAGGGTCTGCCCCGCTGTCCCGGCTGGCAGCTTACTTTCCCGTGGACACAGGAGTACACGGCGGAGCCCCGAGGAGCACTTTAAAACTCTGCTCTTTCTTTTTTTTCCTCAGTACCAGTCAGTGTGCGCACAGTACCAGCCACTGATCCCATAATGCAAGCCACTGTGCCCTCAGTACCAGTCCGTGTGATCAGCAGGGCTAAATGGGTGTAGTTGGGGCGTGGACATGGGTGTGAAATGGGTGTGGTCAGGGGCGTGGCCTAAAAATTGCCGCGGCGCTGCCATACATGCCTTGAGCAAAGTGGCTCCCTCAGTACTGCGGCAAGTCAGACACCCTGTCTGGGTTCAAGCGAAAAATATGCAGTATAATGGACATGAAGATGACGCGCACACGGTACCAGGGCTATGGGGTACTCGGCACCGAGCCCATGGAAATCTATGGGGAATGTCATTGGCAGCAGGACTCGGTCCGTGGCCCTGGGTGGTCATGCAATGGGGGATATTTACAGGGGATTGTAGATAGTTCGTGACGCCACCTGTGGTTTCTGATCAATTTGACCAGCGCTGCTATATAGATCTTCTGAGGGGATGTTATGGGGCAGCTGGATGGTAAGTCTCCCACAGGCGAGACTGGTCCCTCAAAGTCTATGGTGGTGCAGGGTGTAGGCAATAAAGCAGTCTCACACAATGCAGTCTCTTTCCATACCTTTACTGGTAGATGTTGCAGGTATGTCCCGGAGCACTGTAGGGTGAAGGGTGCACATCCAGATTCCTCCACTTGTTAGGTGTGTGGCCTCCTGTTTTCTGCCTTTTTGTAACAAGTCCTGGCCTGCATGTAGCTGGGCCTAGCTTAATCTCCTTCTTGTACCTGGCTGACTTTGTTATTGGATCTTCTCTCTCTGAAAGGACAGGGTCCTTGATGGCCGGCCGACCGGACTCCGTCCTCCTGATCCTGCTACGTATCAGCGCGGTGGTACTCCTGGGACTTGTAGTCCTCCAGGAACTCCGGTGTTCTCCTAATAGGTCTTGAAGATCCCTTTAGGCTCGGACCCCGGTGTCCGGTAATACTTGCTGAGGGGAGCTATTAATGCTCAGTGACCCCTCTGCTTCCACTTGCCTTCAACCTATCTAGGTCCTCACACGATCACACACACTGGCAGTTGGTGGGCTGCCTCTTCGTCGCTCTCTAAGAGTCGGCACGCTTTCTACTGAGCTTCGCTTCAGACTCAGCTCTGACTAGGCTAGAGTGAGTTCCCTTCACACTCGTACTAGCCTCCACTTAAGCTCAAGGTGAACTGACTGAACAGCTCTGCACAGAGTGAGGCTCTGCACTGATCTGCCTAAACTGAAACTAAACTCTTCGTTTTTATGTGTCTTTCACTGCTTCCTCTGGTGGTCTCTGGGATAAGTTAACGTATGTGCATGTATATAATGACCTCTAGTGGTATCCTCTTTCAGTGCACCCTTCTGGAAGATATGGATCCAGTCACAGCTGGGCTCCACATCAGCACATGTGACGTGTGAAGTGCTGACTGTACAGCCCATTACCCTCATATTCCATAGAGCAGGGGATAATGGTGGAGTTACTCTGTGTCCAGGACCCTGTCAGCACATGTGACGTGTGAAGTGCTGCTCTGACTGTACGGCCCATTACCCTCATATTCCATAGAGTAGGGGATAATGGTGGAGTTACTCTGTGTCCAGGACCTGTCAGCACATGTGACGTGTGAAGTGCTGCTCTGACTGTACGGCCCATTACCCTCATATTCCATAGAGCAGGGGATAATGGTGGAGTTACTCTGTGTCCAGGGACCTGTCAGCACATGTGACGTGTGAAGTGCTGCTCTGACTGTACGGCCCATTACCCTCATATTCCATAGAGCAGGGGATAATGGTGGAGTTACTCTGTATTCAGGACCTGTCAGCACATGTGACGTGTGAAGTGCTGCTCTGACTGTACGGCCCATTACCCTCATATTCCATAGAGCAGGGGATAATGGTGGAGTTACTCTGTGTCCAGGACCTGTCAGCACATGTGACGTGTGAAGTGCTGCTCTGACTGTACGGCCCATTACCCTCATATTCCATAGAGCAGGGGATAATGGTGGAGTTACTCTGTGTCCAGGACCTGTCAGCACATGTGACGTGTAAAGTGCTGCTCTGACTGTACGGCCCATTATCCTCATATTCCATAGAGCAGGGGATAATGGTGGAGTTACTCTGTGTCCAGGACCTGTCAGCACATGTGACGTGTGAAGTGCTGCTCTGACTGTACGGCCGATTACCCTCATATTCCATAGAGCAGGGGATAATGGTGGAGTTACTCTGTGTCCAGGACCTGTCAGTACATGTGTAAGGTTCTTTGTCTCTGTTGACATGTTCCTTGAAACTCAGTTTTCCGTCGGCCGTTTTGCTTTCTGGCTTTCTGCAGCTCTTGCCCTCAGTTAATATGGAGTTCCAGTTTTCATGTTCCCGCCCTGATTCTTCCCTCTTGCTTCTTAAGCAGCCTCAGCTGAACAATCAGTGCTCCTGAATCAAGCTTCAGTCAGTCTGTGACCTGACTCCTGGAAACCTTGAACTTGTACTCCAGCTATTCCCTACTGAGGAACCTTTGAACACTTTTGGACTCTGGAAACCTGCTGTTTGGTGAATCCATGTTTGCAGAGGAATTACGGTACAGAGAAGAGATCCTGAACCTGCTTTGGAGATTTATTGTAGTGCTTGAAGTTACTCTGGCCTGCTGTGTCTCCTGACTCTGTTCCTGCAAACTGTGTGAACTTTTCAGCATGCTTGTATGAAGTAATACAAGTCATTTCATATCAACCTGTGTCTCCTGTGTTTTCCTCGCACCCAAGCACAAGACGCTATAGGAACTGTACACTATACATGACAAGATTCAGGAGCCAATGTTTAGTGTCTGTGTAAGGTTCTGTGTGTCTGTTTCTGAAACTCAGTTTGTTCGTCGGCCATTTTGCTTTCTGTTTTGCTGCAGCTATCTTGCCCTCAGTTAAAATGGAGTTTTTCCAGCTTGTATGTTCCCGCCCTGATTCTCTCCGTTTGCTTCTTAGACAGCCACACCTGAGCAATCAGTGCTTCAGAATCTGGCCTGCAGTGAACCTGTGTTCTGACTCCTGAAGCCTTGGACTTTGTACTCCAGCCATTTCTACTGAGAAACTCTGGAGCTCTTGTGGACTCTGAACTCTGCTCTTGAAAGCCTCACGGTTGCATGGACTTGCGGTAACATAGAAGAAGATCTGAATCTGTTGTGGAGAGTTATTGATGAACTTAGATTACTTTGGCCTGCTGTGTCTCCTGCTTCTGTGTTTGCAACCTGTGTGTTTATTTTTGCCAATTTGTATGAAGCAATACAAGACTTTCTTTTTCAACCTGTGTCTCAAGTATTTTCATCGCACCCAAGCACAAGACGCTATATGAACTGTATCACATACATTACAAGATTCTGAAGCCAAACGTTAGTGTCTGCTGGGTCTGGAAAGGCTTGTCTGCTGTACTGTGGATATCGGATGTCCGGTTGTACTTTCTGTGATAACAGTGGTTGTGACTTCTCACAACCATTCCAGGTGAGCAATTCCCTTAAGTTTTTTTTCTGCAGAGTTATCACAGGTAAACACTATTGTTTTTTTTTTCTTTTCTCTTTTGTCTGCTGAAACTCTGGATATCAGATGTCTGGTTGAAAGCTTTCTGTGATGATAGTGGTTGTGACTTCTCACAACCATTCCAGGTGAGCAGTTCCCTTAAAGTTTTTTCTTTCTTCAGTGTTGCCACAGGTGAACACTATTGTTTTTTTTTTCTCTCCTCTTCTTCCAGTATCCTGTCTTAAAAGATCTGGAAAATGGAGGCCCGCATAAAGGAACTTTGTGGAGTGACTGATAATATCCTTGCAGATTTGCAGAATATAAAGACCCGTCTTACAAATCTTCAGGACCTAAATAATCACAATTTGCAAGTGGTTGGACAGACTACTCAGGATTTGCGAGCCAGGATTGAGGTTCTGGAGGGGCAAGTCCAGGCTCCTGCCATGGCCCCGAGTTCTGGGATTCCCAAGTTGCCCCCTTTTCGTTTTGGTGGTGAACGTGAAAAATTCAGGGGATTTGTTAATCAATGTAATTTTTTTTTTTCTGCACATGCTTCACAATTTCCTACTGAACGATCTAAGGTGCTTACTATAATTATGTTGCTTACCAACAAGGCTTTGATATGGGCAAACCCTCTGATTGAGACTGAGGATGATTGTTTGAATCACCTTGATGACTTTATTTCAGCCATGGGGCAGGTGTTTGATGACCCCAATCGAGGTGCAACAGCTGAAGCAGCCATGTTAGCTTTGCGCCAAGGTAAGCACTCAGTAGCTGAATATGCCTTGGATTTCAGGAGATGGGCCCTTGATACCACCTGGGACAATTCCGCCAAAAAATCTATTTTTCGAAAGGGGTTATCCCCACTAATTAAGGATGAACTTGCTCGTGCCGACCCTCCCACTGCGTTAGGTGACTTTATTAACTACTGCATCCGTATTGATACTCGTTTAACTGAACGCAGGCAAGAGAGATGGTTCGAAAGCAATCGTACTAACCTTTTCCTACCTTCCTCTCCAGCTAAGGAACCTTTGAATAGGATTACACGGGAACCTGAACCTGAACCCATGCAGGTAGACTCTTTACTACGACGGGTTAGTGATGCACGCAAGGAACATCGTTTTAAGGAGAATCTATGTTTTTACTGTGGTAAGTCAGGGCACTTTATTATTAACTGTCCCAGCCGTTCTCGCAAGACTACTGCAGCACTCATTCATTGTGAGTGTTGCGAGAGGGGATCTGTCAGGTCCGAGCCTCAGGCTCCAGAGATAGCTGCCGCAACAGATCTTGATTTCTCGGACTTAAACTCCGTTACCTCTGAGGACGTTGACTGTGTAAATGCTGCCATCTTTCAAGTTTCCTCAGCGGTGTCCCAGCTGAGTTGTAAGAAAAACAATTCTCACTGTTTTCTTTCCATCAAACTCTGGGTTGACTCAGCCTGGGTGTCTAGCTCTGCCATGATCGACTCAGGTGCAAGTGGAAATTTTATGGATGTCTCCTTTGCTCTAAAACAGGGAATACGTTCAGTGAAGAAGGCTGCTCCCGTACAGATGGAAACTGTGGATGGCTCCCTGCTGACCTCTGGACCAGTGGATCAGGAAACAGAGCCTTTAAAGGTTCTTATGGGTAAAGATCATCAAGAGAAACTGTCCTTTATGCTTATCTCTTCTCCCCACTTTCCCATTATTCTAGGGCTACCATGGCTGCAGGCTCAGAATCCTACCATTAACTGGGAGACCAAGGAATTACACTTCCCAGAGAAACAGATGAGTCAAAAAATTTCAGCTTGCTCTGTTCCTAAAGGAACCATGTCAGTCCCTGAATTACCAGCTGTATACCAGGACTATGTGGATTTATGTGACAAGAAGAACGCTGACCAGCTTCCTCCTCACCGTCCATATGATTGTCCAATTGAATTATTGCCTGGAGCAGAGATACCTTTTGGTAAGATCTACCCCCTGGCGGGGCCCGAGCTGAAGGCTTTAAAAGAGTACATAGACGAAAATCTAGCCAAGGGCTTCATACGCCCCTCTTCATCTCCTGCAGGGGCACCCATATTCTTTGTAAAGAAGAAAGATGGATCCCTGAGACCATGCGTAGACTATAGGGAACTTAATAAGGTTACTATTAGAAACCGTTATCCATTGCCTTTAATCCCTGAGTTATTGGAGAGAGTGCGACATGCTAAAATTTTTTCTAAACTAGATCTTCGTGGGGCCTATAACTTAGTCCGTATTAGACCTGGGGATGAATGGAAGACTGCATTCAGGTCACGCTATGGACACTTTGAATATCTGGTTATGCCTTTTGGTCTGAGTACCGCCCCAGCCACTTTCCAACACTTGGTGAATGACATCTTCAGGGATCTCCTAGATACATTCGTGGTAATTTATTTGGATGATATTTTAATTTTTTCTAACTCCACAGAGGAACATCATGGACATGTGAGAATGGTCTTGGAACGTCTAAGACAAAATCATCTTTACATCAAGCTTGAAAAGTGTGAATTCCATAAGACCGAAATTCAATTTCTGGGGTATGTACTGTCTACACAAGGAATTAGTATGGATGGAAGTAAAACCCAAGCCATCAATGATTGGCCAAGTCCTAGAAATGTGAAGGAGGTACAGCGCTTCATCGGGTTTGCAAACTTCTATAGACGTTTCATTAGAAATTTCTCTGAGGTAGTGTCACCTATCACCCAACTTACCCGGAAAGAGTCTAAGTTCTCCTGGACTCCCCAAGCCCAGGAAGCATTCTCCCGTCTAAAAAATAAATTTACCACTGCACCTATCCTAGTACATCCCAACCCAGAGCTTGCCTTCATAATAGAGGTGGATGCTTCAGACTGTGCCGTGGGAGCTATACTCTCTCAGAGAACAGGTGAGAAGAATGTCTTGCATCCCTGTGCCTTCTTTTCCCAGCAGTTGTCTTCGGCTGAGAAGAACTACGATGTGGGCAATAGAGAGTTGTTGGCCATTATTGCCGCCTTCAAAGAATGGAGACACCTTCTTCAAGGAGCTGCACAGCAAATAGTCGTTCTGACAGATCATCGTAATCTTGAGTTTATCAGGTCGGCTAAGTGCCTGACTCCTCGCCAGGCTCGCTGGAATCTTTACTTAAACCAATTTAATTTTATTATTTCTTATAGACCAGGATCGCGCAATGGAAAGGCTGATGCACTCTCTAGGATTTACTCAGCAGAGACACGTCCAATTACTCCTCCTAAGACTATTCTTCCTGACTCTAGATTCCTAGGAGTGATTCATCATCAAGACCTAATTAAAGACATCAAGGAAGCATACCATGCGGATTCTTTTTTGGCTCAACCCCAAGGGACGTAAGTCTTGTCTTTAAGAATGGTGTGTGGATTCTGGGACAACGTCTGTATATACCTGAAACAGTCAGATTGAGAGTATTGCAACTCATTCATGATTCCAAAATAGCCGGGCATAGAGGAATTCTAAAGACACAGGAATTTCTTTCTCGTTTCTTTTGGTGGCCCACTTGTAGGAAGGATGTTTTGGATTATGTCACTTCGTGTGAGGTTTGTGCAAGATGCAAAACACCTCGCTCTTCACCAACTGGTCTGTTACAGCCTCTTCCCACCCCGTCCCGCCCGTGGGGATCCATTTCTATGGACTTCATTGTCGAATTACCAACCTCTCAAGGGAAGAACACTATTCTAGTGGTGGTTGATCGTTTAACAAAGGCAGCTCATTTTATTCCTTGTGTCGGCTTACCCACTGCAAAACAGACATCAGATTTGATGATTAAAGATGTGTTTCGTTTACATGGAGTACCGGATGAGGTTATTTCGGATCGAGGGGTGCAATTCACTTCTAGGTTTTGGCAAAATTTCTGTGCAGCATTGGACATTAAAGTAAACCTTTCTTCTGCTTTTCATCCCCAGACTAATGGACAAACCGAACGAACCAATCAAACCCTGGAGCAGTATCTCCGCTGTTTTATCTGCCACCTACAGGATGATTGGGTGGATCTACTTCCATTGGCTGAGTTCTCTTATAACAACTCTCAGAGTGCCTCCACTAAACAGTCTCCTTTTTTCTCTAATTTAGGTTATCATCCTAATATTCTGCCACGATTTCCCATAGAGACGCCTTTGCCAGCAGTGGCTGAAAGAGTCACAACTTTACAGAAGAATATGGATCTTCTAAAGGAGAATCTGGAATCGGCTCAGGAAAGGTACAAAAAGGCAGCAGATAAATTTCGTAAACCTGCACCAGTTTTTAAGGTAGGAGACCTGGTCTGGCTGTCAACCAGAAATCTTAAGTTAAGGATTCCATCATCTAAGTTGGGACATAAGTACATTGGACCCTATAAAATCAGTAAGATTATAAGTGCCGTTGCTTGTCGTCTTCAATTGCCCAGAACTATGAGAATCCACCCTGTCTTTCATGTATCCCTACTAAAGGCTGCGACACCCAATACGTTTCCTGGACGTTCTTCTCCTTGCCCTGACCCAGTGCTAGTCGATGGTCAGGAAGAATTTGTGGTGGAAAGGATTTTAGATTCCAGGTTGTATAGAAATCAGTTACAATATCTGATCAAATGGCAGGGCTACCCAGTGGAGGACAACTCATGGGAGCCAGTCAATAACGTTAACGCTCCTCGCTTGCTCCGTCAGTTTCATCAGAGGTACCCACATAAGCCTGGTCTGAGGTCATCCGGAGGTTGCCCCTAAGGGGGGAGTAATGTAAGGTTCTGTGTGTCTGTTTCTGAAACTCAGTTTGTTCGTCGGCCATTTTGCTTTCTGTTTTGCTGCAGCTATCTTGCCCTCAGTTAAAATGGAGTTTTTCCAGCTTGTATGTTCCCGCCCTGATTCTCTCCGTTTGCTTCTTAGACAGCCACACCTGAGCAATCAGTGCTTCAGAATCTGGCCTGCAGTGAACCTGTGTTCTGACTCCTGAAGCCTTGGACTTTGTACTCCAGCCATTTCTACTGAGAAACTCTGGAGCTCTTGTGGACTCTGAACTCTGCTCTTGAAAGCCTCACGGTTGCATGGACTTGCGGTAACATAGAAGAAGATCTGAATCTGTTGTGGAGAGTTATTGATGAACTTAGATTACTTTGGCCTGCTGTGTCTCCTGCTTCTGTGTTTGCAACCTGTGTGTTTATTTTTGCCAATTTGTATGAAGCAATACAAGACTTTCTTTTTCAACCTGTGTCTCAAGTATTTTCATCGCACCCAAGCACAAGACGCTATATGAACTGTATCACATACATTACAGTCTGCTGGGTCTGGGAAAGCCGTGTCTGCTGTGACTGTGGATATCAGATGTCCGTTTAAATACCTTATGTGATGACAGTGGTTGTGACTTCTCACAACCATTCCAGGTGAGCGCATTCCCTTAAAATTTTACTCTGCAGTGTTACCACAGGTAAACACTATTGTTTTTTTTTTTTCCTTTCCTCTTCTCCTTCCAGCACTTCTGCCTTAAAAGATCTGGAAGATGGAGGCCCGCATAAAGGAACTTTGCGGAGTGACTGATACAATCCTTTCAGATGTACAGACTTTAAAAACCCGTTTTGCAAGCCTACAGGACCTCACTAATCATAATTTGCAAGTGTTTGGACAGACTACCCAGGAATTGCGAGCCAGGATTGAGGCTCTAGAGGAACGAGCCCAGGCTCCTGCCATAACCCCGAGTTCTGGGATCCCCAAATTACCTCCTTTTCGTTTTGGCGGTGAACGTGAGAAATTCAGGGGATTTATTAATCAATGCAATTTATTTTTCTCTGCACATGCTTCACAATTTCCCACTGAACGATCCAAAGTGCTTACTATAATCATGTTGCTTACCAATAAGGCTTTGATGTGGGCAAACCCTCTGATTGAGACTTAGGATGATTGTTTGAATCACCTTGATGCTTTTATTTCAGCCATGGGGCAGGTGTTTGATGATCCCAATCGAGGTGCAACAGCTGAAGCAGCCATGTTAACTTTGCGCCAAGGTAAGCGTTCAGTAGCCGAATATGCCCTGGATTTCAGGAGATGGGCTCTTGATACCACTTGGGACACTTCCGCTAAGAAATCTATTTTTCGGAAAGGGTTGTCTCCACTGATTAAGGATGAACTTGCTCGTGCCGACCCTCCCACTGCGTTAGGTGACTTTATTAACTACTGCATCCGTATTGATACTCGTCTGACTGAACGCAGGCAAGAGAGATGCGTTAGGTGACTTTATTAACTATTGTATTCGTATTGATGCTCGTCTGACTGAACGCAGACAAGAGAGATGGTTCGAAAATAATCGCACTAATCTTTTACTACCTCCCTCCTCAGCTAAGGAACCTTTGAGTAGGATCACAAGGGAACCAGAACCTGAACCCATGCAGGTGGACTCTTTACAAAGACGGGTTAGTGATGCACGCAAAGAACATCGTATAAAGGAAAATCTATGTTTCTACTGTGGTAAGTCAGGGCACTTCATTATAAACTGCCCCAGCCGTTCTCGTAAGACTACTGCAGCAGTCATTCACTGTGAGTGTTGCGAGAGGAGCTCTGTCATGTCCGAGCCTCAAGCTCCAGAGAGATCTGCTGCAAGAGATCTTGATTTCTCGGACTTAAACTCTGTTAGTTCTGGGGACGATGACGGTATAAACGCTGCAATTTTTCAAGTTTCCTCAGCGATGTCCCAGCTGAGTTGTAAAAGAAACAATTCTCATTGCTTCCTTTCCATCAAACTCTGGGTTGACTCAGTCTGGGTGTCTAGCTCTGCTATGATCGACTCAGGAGCAAGTGGAAATTTTATGGATATCTCCTTTGCTCTGAAACAGGGGATACGTTCAGTGAAGAAGGCTACTCCAGTACAGATGGAGACTGTGGATGGCTCTCTACTGACTTCTGGACCAGTGGATCAAGAAACAGAGCTTTGAGGGTCCTTATGGGTAAAGATCATCAGGAGAAAATGTCTTTTATGCTTATCTCTTCTCCCCACTTTCCCATTATTCTAGGGCTACCATGGCTGCAGGTGCAGAATCCTACGATTAACTGGGAGACCAAGGAATTACACTTTCCGGAGAAACAGATGAGTCAAGGAGTTTCAGCTTGCTCTGTTCCTAAAGGAACCATGTCAGTCCCTGAACTACCAGCTGTATACCAGGACTATGTGGATTTATGTGACAAGAAGAACGCTGATCAGCTTCCTCCTCACCGTCCATATAATTGTCCAATTGAATTATTGCCTGGAGCCGAGATACCTTTTGGTAAGATCTACCCCTAGCGGGGCCCGAGCTAAAAGCTTTGAAGGATTATATAGACGAAAATTTAGCCAAGGGCTTCATACGCCCCTCTTCATCTCCCGCAGGTGCACCCATCTTCTTTGTGAAGAAGAAAGATGGATCTCTGAGACCCTGCATAGACTATAGGGAACTCAATAAGGTTACTATTAGAAACCGTTATCCATTGCCTTTAATCCCTGAGTTGTTGGAGAGAGTGCGGCATGCCAAAATTTTCTCTAAACTGGATCTCCGTGGGGCCTATAACTTGGTCCGTATTAGACCTGGGGATGAATGGAAGACTGCTTTCAGGTCACGCTATGGACACTTTGAATATCTAGTTATGCCTTTTGGTCTGAGTACCGCCCCAGCCACTTTCCAACACTTCGTGAATGATATCTTCAGGGATCTCCTAGATACATTTGTGGTGATTTATCTGGATGATATTCTAATTTTTTCTAACTCCACAGAGGAACATCATGGACATGTGAGAATGGTCTTAGAACGCCTAAGACAAAACCATCTCTACATCAAACTTGAAAAGTGTGAATTCCATAGGACCGAAATTCAATTTCTGGGGTATGTACTATCTACGCAAGGGATTAGTATGGATGGAAGCAAGACCCAAGCCATCAAGGATTGGCCAATTCCTAGAAATGTGAAGGAGGTGCAGCGCTTCATCGGGTTTGCCAACTTCTATAGACGTTTCATTAAAAATTTTTCTGAGGTAATGTCACCTATCACCCAACTTACCGGAAACAGTCTAGGTTCTCCTGGACCCCGCAAGCTCAGGAAGCATTTTCCTGTTTAAAGGATAAATTTACCACCGCACCTATCTTAGTACATCCCAACCCCGAGCTTGCCTTCATAATAGAGGTGGATGCTTCAGACTGTGCCGTTGGAGCTATACTCTCTCAGAGAACAGGTGAGAAGAATGTCTTGCATCCCTGTGCCTTCTTTTCCCAGCAGTTGTCTTCGGCTGAGAGGAACTACGATGTGGGCAATAGAGAATTGTTGGCCATTATTGCCGCCTTCAAGGAATGGAGACACCTTCTTCAGGGGAGTGCACAGCAAATAGTCGTCCTGACAGACGATCGTAACCTTGAATTTATCAGGTCGGCTAAGTGCCTGACTCCTCGCCAGGCTCGCTGGAATCTTTTCCTAAACCAATTTAATTTTGTCATTTCTTATAGACCAGGATCGCGCAATGGAAAGGCTGATGCAGTCTCTAGGATTCATTCAGCAGAGACACGTCCACTTACTCCTCCTAAGACTATTCTTCCTGACTCTAGATTCCTGGGAGTGATTCATAATCAAGACCTACTTAAGGACATCAAGGAGCATACCATGCGGATTCTTTGTTGGCTCAACCCCAAGGGACGTAAGTCTTGTCTTTAAGAATGGTGTGTGGATTCAGGGACAACGTCTGTATATACCTGAAACAGTCAGATTGAGAGTATTGCAACTCATCCACGATTCCCAAAATAGCCGGGCATAGGGGAATTCTAAAGACACAAGAATTTCTATGGACTTCATTGTGGAGTTACCAACCTCTCAAGGGAAGAACACCATTCTAGTGGTGGTTGACCGTCTAACAAAGGCAGCTATTTTATCCCTTGTGTCGGCTTACCCACTGCAAAACAGACATCAGACTTGATGATTAAGAATGTGTTCGCTTACATGGAGTACCGGATGGGGTCATTTCGGATCGAGGGGTGCAATTCACTTCAAGGTTTTGGCAAAATTTCTGTGCAGCATTGGACATTAAAGAAAACCCTTTTTCTTCTGCTTTTCATCCTCGGACTAATGGACAGACAGAACGAATCAATCAGACCCTGGAGCAGTATCTCCGCTGTTTTATCTGCCACCTACAGATGATTGGGTGGATCTACTTCCACTGGCTGAGTTCTCTTATAACAACTCTCAGAGCGCCTCCACTAAGCAGTCTCCTTTTTACTCCAATCTAGGTTATCACCCTAACATTCTTCCTCGATTTCATAGTACGCCCTTGCGGCAGTGGCTGAAAGAATCACTTCTTACAAAAGAATATGGATCTTCTAAAGGAAATCTTAGAATTGGCTCAGGAAAGGTACAAGAAAGCAGCAGATAAATTTCATAAACCTGCACCAGCTTTCAAGGTAGGAGATTTGGTCTGGCTGTCAACAGAAATCTTAAATTAAAGATTCCATCGTCTAAATTGGGACATAAGTCATTGGACCTTATAAGATCAGTAAGATTATAAGTGCTGTTGCTTGTCGTCTTCAACTGCCCAGAATATGAGAATCCACCCGTCTTTCATGTATCCTACTAAAGGCTGCAACACCCAATACTTTTCCTGGACGTTCTTCTCCTTGCCCTGACCAGTGCTGGGCGTGGTCAGGAAGAATTTATGGTGGAAAGGATTTAGATTCCAGGTTGTACAAAATCAGTTGCAATATTGATTAAATGGCAGGGCTCCCCAGTGGAGGACAACTCATGGGAACCAGTCAACAATGTAAATGCTCCTCGCCTGCTCCGCAGTTTCATCAGAGGTACCCTGACAAGCCTGGTTTGAGGTCATCCGGAGGTTGCCCTAAGGGGGGAGTAATGTAAGGTTCTTTGTCTCTGTTGACATGTTCCTTGAAACTCAGTTTTCCCGTTGGCCATTTTGCTTTCTGTCTTTCTGCAGCTCTTGCCCTCAGTTAATATGGAGTTCCAGTTTTCATTTTCCCCGCCCTGATTCTTCCCTCTTGCTTCTTAAGCAGCCTCAGTGAACAATCAGTGTCCTGAATCAAGCCTCAGTCAGTCTGTGACCTGACTCCTGGAAACCTTGAACTTGTACTCCAGCTTTCCCTACTGAGGAACCTTTGAACACTTTTGGACTCTGGAAACCTGCGTTTGGTGGAATCCAGTTTGCAGAGGAATTACGGTACAGAGAGAGATCCTGAACCTGCTTTGGAGATTATTGTAGTGCTTGAAATTACTCTGGTGCTGTGTCTCCTGACTTGTTCCTGCAAACTGTGTGAACTTTTCAGCATGCTTGTATGAAGTAATACAAGTCATTTCATTTCAACCTATGTCTCTGTGTTTTCCTCGCACCAAGCACAAGACGCTATAGGAACTGTACACTATACATGACAAAATGTGACGTGTGAAGTGCTGCTCTGACTGTACGGCCCATTACCTCATATTCCATAGAGCGGGGGATAATGGTGGAGTTTCTCTGTGTCCAGGACCTGTAGCACATGTGAGTGTGAAGTGCTGCTCTGACTGTACGGCCCATTACCCTCATATTCCATAGAGAGGGGATAATGGTGGAGTTACTCTGTGTCAGGACCTGTCAGCACATGTGATTGTGAAGTGCTGCTCTGACTGTCGGCCCATTACCATCATTTTCCCATAGAGCAGGGGATAATGGTGGAGTTACTCTGTGTCCAGGACCTGTCAGCACATGTGACGTGTGAAGTGTGCTCTGACTGTACGGCCCATTCCCCTCATATTCCATATGTTGTGAATGGGTTTGAGATGAGTTCTGAGCAGAGGCTCCCTCTGGTGGTTACAAGCGGTGCTAGTGAAGATTGTGAGGACTGGGAATCAGGTGTTACTGATGGTTTTTATATAGGGAGTCATTTTCCCCATCAGGGTTGCCCGGGGGTCAATTGTTCTGGTCTGAATCCTTCATTCAGTTTCCCTTGTGGCCTGCTGTGTCGTTTTGCATCTCCTGCTTACAGATAAAACTTTTGCTTCTTTTGTGTTTTTGCTATATTTTTGCATTTTGTCCTGCATTCTTTGGGGGCCTTCAGGGTCCCTCCGGGGCTTCTGCCCTCTCAGTTTAGTTCAGCCACTGAGTTTTGTTCTTTTGCTTTTTTCAGTTTTTTCAGTGGTGCTGTTTTGATTTTGTTACACCAGAGAACTAATTTAGGTGGTAGAGGTCGTGTGGGTTTAGGTGATTTTTAAATTAGTAGAGTTGGTGTTTTCAGGGTTTTCTGGGATTGCAGTAAGTACCCTTCCTATCCTTTTCTATTTAGATAGTTTGGGCCCCAGCGTTTGCTCATACTATTTTCTTTCTGTGTCAGTATTTCCTCTTGTCTAACCCCCATTACATGTTTGGGGGCTTTCTATTATCTTTGGGGTTCTGCTCCGGGGCAGATAGCTTTCTATTTTCTTCTTTAGGTGTAGTTGTTTCTCAGGCTGTGACGAGGCGTCTAGGGACCATCGTAGGAACGCTCCACGGCTGCCTCTAGTTGTGGTGGTTAGTCAGGGTTACTGCAATTCATAGATTCCAATTGCTCTGGTGTATTGCCTTTTGCCTGCTCTCTCAGCTACCGAAACATAACAGTATCACCGGCCTATACTGAAAATTATATTGTACTCACAGAAGGAAAAATATTGTGAAGAAAAAAGTTGTCAGAGTTGTCAGAGATTTTTTTTTTTTTCTGTTTGTTGCATTTTTTTTTTTTTTCCCTCTGTTTTCTCTGGGTGCTGAGGAGGATTTTTTTTTTTTTTCCTCTCAATGGAGTTTGCACAGTTGTCTGGCCGTGTGGATCAGCTTGCCATGAAGTTCGGAGTATTGCAACCTATCTTGCTAGGTTGCCTGTTGTGGAACCCTTTGGGTTCCAGATTTGTTTTTAGGGGATCGAGCTAAGTTTCTGAATTTCAAAAATAACTGTAAATTGTTTTTTGCCTTAAATCTAAGTCCTCAGGGAACGCAGCGCAGCAGGTTCAATTATCATCTCTCTCCTGCGCGGCGATCCTCAGGATTGGGCTTTTTCC
This sequence comes from Oophaga sylvatica, assembly GCA_033576555.1. Taxonomy (NCBI): domain Eukaryota; kingdom Metazoa; phylum Chordata; class Amphibia; order Anura; family Dendrobatidae; genus Oophaga; species Oophaga sylvatica. Next base: position 3,510 of record JARQOD010003408.1, on the reverse strand, counting down.
CTGACACCGGGGATCCTGTTTTGGAGTGATGTTGATGCGTTTTTTTCATGCTTTGGGGTTATTGTCGATGAGCCCATGTCACTGATCAGGCTGAAAAAACTTTGTTGGCATTAAGTCAGGGGCTTGAGGACGCTGAGTTATACTGTCAGAGATTCCGTAGGGGGCAGTCCTGACAAATGGAATGACGGGCGCTTTGGCGGCCCTTTTCCGGAAGGGGTCTGTCAGATAATGTAAAGGATGTTTTTGGTGGGATTCCCTGTCCCCTTGGTCTCAATGATTCTATGTCATTAGCGATTCAAATTGACGACGTTTTTCGTGAGCGGAGAGGTATGGGTGGAGTGGTGTCTGGGCACAGCGTCATGAGTTTCGAAAGCGCAATGGGTTATGTTTCTACTGTGGTGATGCTCTCATGCTATTTCAGTCTGCCCTAAGCGGGGAAGACGTTTTGCACGCTCAGTTGTCTTGGGTAGTGTTCAGACTAAGTTTTTATTAATGTCACTTGATATGCTCTTGTCCTCATTTTTCTGCTCAGGCTTTCGTTGATTCTGGAGCAGCTATTAACCTGATGGATTATGATTTTGCTAAAAGTTTGTGGGTTTCCCTTGATACCCTACAGAAGTCTTTTCCCCTACTGGGGATCGATTCTACCCTTTGGCTGAGAATAAACCCCAGTTTTCTACTCAGGTGATAATGAGGGTTGAACCTGATCACCAGGAGTGCTGCAAATTTTTGGTTCTATATAATCTGCATGACATTATCGTGATGGGTTTCCCTTGGTTACAGTCTCATAATCCTGTTTTGGATTGGAAAATCTGTGTCTGTAACCGTTGGGGCTGCCAATGTGTTAATACCAACTCTGTTTTTTTCTGCCTCCCCCAGGCTCAGGAGGTTCCTGACTTTTTGCTTGATTTTTCTGATGTGTTTAGCGAAAGTAAATCTGCATCCTTGCCTCCCCATAGGAGCTATGACTGCGCTATTGAATTAGTGCCGGGTAGTAATTCCCTAAAGGTCGCCTTTTTAACTTGTCTGTACCTGAACATGACGCTATGCGGTCTTATATCAAGGAATCATTGGAGAAGGGTCATATCAGACCTTCCTCTTCACCCTTAGGTGCCGGTTTTTTCTTTGTGGCAAAAAAGATGGTTCATTAAGGCGTGTATTGATTATCGTCTCTTGAACAATATTACTGTGAAATATCAATACCCGTTACCCTGATTTCTGCCCTGTTTTCCAGGGTGAAAAACGCTACTTGGTTTACCAAGCTTGACCTCAGGGGGGCGTATAACCTTATTCGCATTAAGCACGGGGATGAATGGAAGACGGCATTCAATACCCCTGAAGGGCATTTTGAGTACCTAGTGATGCCCTTTGGGCTCACTAATGCTCCTTCCGTCTTCCAGTCCTTCATGAATGACTTTTTCAGGGTTTTTTGTGGATAAATTTCTGATTGTTTATTTGGATGATATCTTGATTTTTTCTAATGCTGGGACTCTCATGTGAAACATGTTCGAACTGTATTCCAGATTTTGAGAGAGAATGCTCTGTATGTGAAGGGATCAAAGTGTCTTTTTGGCGTACAGAGGATTTCATTTCTGGGATTTCATCTTGCCCCCATCTGTTATTGAAATGGACCCGGTCAAGGTTCAGGCCATCTGTGATTGGGTCCAACCTACTTCATTAAAGGCTCTTCAGATTTTTGGGTTTTGCCAATTTTTTTCGTAAATTTATTGGTAATTTCTCGGTTATTGTTAACCATTAACTGATTTGACCCGAAAGGGTTCTGATTTTGGTGAATTGGGGCCTCCTGGACGCAGTCTTGCATTTCAGGAAACTTAAGCAGAGATTCACTTCTGCTCCTGTTCTACGGCAGCCTGATGTTTCTCTGCCATTTCAGGTGGAGGTTGATGCCCCTGAAATTGGGGCAGGTGCCGTTTTGTCCCAAAAAGATCCAGAGACCTCTAAAAGTAACCTTGTGCCTTTTTCTCTCGAAAATTTTCTCCTACTGAACGTTAATTATGACGTGGGTAATCGGGAGTTATTGGCCATGAAGTGGGCTTTTGAAGAGTGGAGACATTGGCTGGAGGGAGCCAAACATCAGGTGGTGGTCCTTACGGACCATAAGAATCTGGTTTATCTGGAATCTGCCAAGCGACTCAATCCCAGACAGGCCAGGTGGGCCTTGTTTTTCACACGTTTTAATTTTGTGGTTTCCTTTCTTCCTGGCACTAAGAATGTTAAGGCGGATGCCCTCTCGAGGAGTTTCCTTGCGGACTTCCTGAGTTATCCCATCCTTCAGTTATTTTGAAAGAGGGTGTAGTTCTTTCCGCCATCTCCCCAATTTGAGACTTGCTTGGAGGGGTGTCAGGAGGATAGGCCCGAGCGCTGTCCTGTTGGAAAATTGTTTGTCCCGGACCAATGGAAAAAGAGTGTGATGTCTGAGATTCATTGTTCCGCATTGGTGGGCATCCCGGAATTTTTTATACCAGAGATTGGTTAGTCGGTCCTTTTGGTGGCCTACTTGTCTGTGATGTCAGGGAATTTGTGCAGTCCTGCGGGGACTTGCTCTCGCTCCAAGCCTTGCTCTCGCTTAGTGGTTTGTTGATGCCATTGCCTGTGCCAAGAGACCATGACCCATATCTCTTGGATTTCATTTCGATCTTCCTGTTTCTCAGAGAATGACCACCATCTGGGTAATTTGTGATAGGTTTTCCAAATGATACATCTTGTGCCCTTACCTAAGTTGCCTTCCTCCTCTGAATTGGTGCGTTGTTCCTTCAGCACGTGGTTCGTTTACACGGCATTCTGAGAACATTGTGTCTGACAGAGGAGTCCAGTTTGTTTCCAGATTTTGGAGGACTTTTTGTTCTAAACTGGGTGTTCAATTGTCTTTCTCCTCTGCATTTCATCTCAGACCCAAAGGTCAAATGAGAGAAAAAAACCAGACATTGGAGACTTATCTAAGATGCTTTGTGTCTGCTGATCAGGATGACTGGGTCTCTTTTTTGCCTTTGGCTGAGTTTGCTCTTATAATAGGGCTAGCTCTGCCACTTTGATGTCTCCCTTTTTCTGTAATTCTGGGTTTCACCCTCGATTTTCTTCAGGACAGACGGAGGCTTCTGTCTGTCCAGGTGTTGACTCTGTTGTGGAGGTATGCAACAGATTTGGGACAGTAGTGGAGAGGTTTCCTCTCTCAGGAGAAGGCCCAGCGGTTTGCTAACCGGCATAGGACTGATGGTCCCCGGTTTAAAGTGGGGGACTTGGTTGGTTGTCCTCAAAGAATATTCCTATGAGAGTGCATCTCTAAATTTAAGCTAGGTTCATTGGACTTATAAGATCATGGAGATTATTAATCCTGTTTCTTTCGTTTGCTTCTTCCAGGGACATTTAAGATCATAACGTGTTCCACAAGTCCTTGTTGAAGAGGTTTGTTGAGCCAGTGGTTCCTGCTGCTGTGCCTCTGACCCTGTTTTGGTTGAGGGCAATCTGGAGTATGTGGTTGAGAAATATTGG
>JARQOD010003407.1:0-65338 GCA_033576555.1 Oophaga sylvatica | reverse complement strand
TTGAGCTACCCGCGTTCCATCGAAATGGGGTAGTCCACGAGCATCGAGTCCACAGAAAGCAGTATGGTGCAAACATTAAATCCTTTACCCCATCACAGTGGAAAGAGACTCAGGACAGTGATCCAGTGGTCCCGCATCAAGGAGTTGTTAAAACAGGAAGGTTCCTCCTTGGAAAAGGATGCACCTATGTCAGCCAAGCTCCTGTGGAACGAGAAAAGCAGGTGTTCCTATACCGTGAGAAGTTGTGCAGGAGATACGTCAACCCCAGAACCCATGAAATGGTCTGGCAAATAGTGGTCCCCAAGGCAGACGTCCCAATGGTGTTGGAAGCGTACCACGATCAAGCAGGACACTTTGGCTGGAGGAAGCTGGAGACCCTGTTGAGATGCCGGTTCTACTGGGTAGGGATGCGCAGCTCCATCGAGAGGTGGTGTCGGAACTGTGGACCCTGTGGTCTCAGAAGAAAGGACTACGGTAGTCAAAAGGCACCCTGCAACCTATCCGGACGACTCGTCCCTGGAGATTGTGGCCCTGGACCATGTCAAATTGTCGCCAATGTAGATCTGGATACTCATACGCCTTGACCATGGGTGGACCATTACTCCAGATTTCTGGTAGTTGTTCCAGTTAAAGACAGACCGCAGTGACGGCAGCGAAGACCTTTCAAGCAAGTTTCTGCAGACCGCATGGGTATCCGGAGCAAGTATTAACCGATCAGGGACCTGCTTTCGAAGCGGATTTATTCAAGGAATTCTGTCACATGTACGGGTGCAAGAAAATAAGAACAACACCATATCACCCTCAACCAACGGTCTTTGTGAAAAGATGAACCATATTGTCCTTGACCTTGTTGAGATCCATACCGTTGAAGACAGGAATCGATGGCCGGATTTACTACCTGATTTGGTTGATTTGTATAATCATATACCTGTAAGCTCAACTAACTGCACTCCAGCTTATCTTATGCGAGCAAGGCCCGGAAAACTACCAATGGATCTGGAACTTGGAGTGGTAGAACCGGAGGCAGACGATGCCGTGGAAAACTGGGACGTCAATCGGCAAGAGCAATACAGAAAGTACAAATCTGTGTAGAGGAAAGTCTTAATAAGGCACGGAGAAACAGGAAGATGTTTACAACAGAAATGCTCCTGCCAAGCCTTTGATGCCTGGAGAGGTAGTATTAAAAAGAAAAAAGGAAGATGCACAAACTGGATAACCAGTGGAGCAAGAACCCTACGTCATACAAGATTCTAAATATGACAACAGAAAAGTTTGTGTCGTCAGTAAAGACGGAGGAAGAACAACAACCACTGTGTCCAGAGATCATTTGAAGTTGTGTCCCAGAACACTTAAAGCGTTGTGAAAAGAACCCTGTCCTCAATCAAGGAGAAAAGAAAGGAAGAGGTCCTACACACAGATCTGGGAGATTTTCCTGCGGATTGGCCCGACTGGGAGATGCTGTGATAAATTCCAGTGTTGCAGTTTTATCAGCCACAAGAGGAAGTTCTACCTCCAGTTGTGCCTGTGGTGCCAGTTGAGCCCGCTCAGGAGTTACCCATCCCAGCAACACCTCAACCTGTGGAACCTCAAGATGGATCATCTGAAGCAGCGCCCCATACTATGGGATCTCCTGGTGAAGCTGACTCACACCGCCCAGCCATCAGTACGCTTGCCAGATCCATAGAAAGATTAAGGCAGTTCTATAGTTTGCCGTTACGCAGTGCAGACAGATCGCAACTTGATATACCTGAAACTACACCACGTAGATCAGAGAGAATCACAAAAGGGAAATTACCCGTTAGATATCAGCAGTAGTTATAACGAATTTAATGTGAACATTGTAAAAAGTCTATATATAATATGTGTTTTCCCTATTATGTCTTCGTTTAACAATGGACTCAGAGGCTGAGGACTGACCAGCCCAAAAACTGTATCCTGTAAATAGTTGCACTAAAGTGCCTTTTTAATGGTTTCACATGAAACCTTGACTTACCTCTGAACCAAAAACCCGTGTGGTGTGGCACTGAGTGAGGTCTGCAATTGGATGTCCTGCAGCCCACCCAGGACCCACGTTGAGGTTTGGTGCGGGTCCTTCACAAGTATACCGTATATTTTATTGAATGCTATTTAATACTTTTGTATTTCTATATATAATGTTAATGTTTGCAACGTTCAAGATATCCTCACCTCCCGGATGGGACGAATTAATGCTAATTGTTAATGTTTTCATGCATAAACAAAAATGTCTCTTTATATTTTACAGCCCGGGAGTGCTGTCGTTTACCATGGGGGAATGTGTAGCCCTGGTACACAATACCAGGAGGATGAGTGGAGAGGTAACAGTTAAGGTCTCTTCATGACATCATGTACACTTCTGACACACCAGCAGGGGTGTGAAGGAGTGATTTTCTAGTCAGTCAGTTTCCTGTCCCTTGGACAGAGTAGACGTGTCCAGTTGAGCCTGTCATCAGTTCAGAACGTGGAGGCTGGTACAGTGGTCTAATCCACCTTAGCCTAGTCAGAGCTGTGCCCCACTGGAAGAAAGACTGAGCTAACTATTAAGAGTCGAGCAAATCGAAGGGCAAGTAAAGGTATGGAAAGACACTGACGGTGTGAGACTGAGTTATTATTGCATGCCTGCACAATCCCTACCTAACTACCGACCTGAGGGAAGAGTCCCACTGTAGGGGACCCGACATCTAGCTGCATCACCATCCCCTCAGAGATCTACAGCAGCGCTGGTACAAATTACCAGAATACTACAGGTGGCTCACGAACTGTATATAAACCTATCCCCTGTAAATATTCCCCCAACATACGCCAGACCGCCAGGGCCACAGACCGAGCCACAGCTACCTGTGACAAAATCCCCATAGACTTCCATGGGCTCGGCTCCGAGTACCCCATTGCCCTGGTAACCACAATTGTGGTGGTGGGTCGACACAGCGGCGACGGCCACAGGTCTCTCAGAGAAGGTAGTAACAGACAGAGATTGTTTCAGGCCAGAGGACCTTAAGCACGTGACTGCTGATGGGCGTGGCCTAAGCTCCAGAGAGCTATGAGCAGAAGGAAAACTCCTAGAAGGGTAACTACGGGACAGAGTTACCAAGGGGCATAGACAAAACGGATAGTCAGGATAGCCAGGTCATACACAGAGGGAGCAACGCAGTACAAGTGGAGCAGGCAGAGAATAACCAGAACGTAGCCAAGGGATCAGAACACCAGAACGGGCAAATACACAGTACCAAGACAGTAGACAAACTCAAAACAAAGAGATGGACCGGGTCAAAACCAAACAAGCAACAAGATCAGGCACAAGGCACAGGCACACAGGAGGTCAACTAACTCAGCCGAGGGCAGGAGTATAACTGACACCAGACCTAGGTCAATTGGCAACTAAATAGCCGCCCTCTGCCAGAGAGAGGCTGAAACCATTAACCCCAGTCTGACCAGGACAGGGCAAAGACAAAACCCCGTCCTGGGTCATGACAATGCCCCTCCGGAGTGTTAAACGCCGTCTTCCACTCATCCCCCTCCTTCATCCTAATCAGATTATACGCCCCCCTGAGATCCAACTTAGAGAACCATTTGGCGCCCACGATCTGATTGAAGAGATCGGGAATAAGTGGGAGCGGATACGGATCTCGGACCGTAATCCGATTAAGCTCACGGAAATCCAGGCAAGGGCGTAGGCCTCCATCTTTCTTCTTCACAAAGAAGAACCCCGCGGCCACCGGGGAAGATGAAGGTCTAATATGCCCTTAGCCAGACTCTCCGAAATATAATCCTTCATGGCCTGCCTCTCAGGACCAGAGAGGTTATACAACCTAGATTTCGGTAACTTGGCCTCAGGGAGCAATTTTACAGAACAGTCATACGCGCGATGAGGAGGTAGTTCCTGACACCCTTTCTCCGAGAATACATCCTCAAAATCTGCCAGAAATGGAGGTAAGGCCCTAGGCGCGACCGCACCGATGACCGTGTTCATGCAGTTTTTATTACAGAATTCACTCCACTGGCTTATCTCTCTGGATTGCCAATTAATAACCGGGTTATGCTTAGTTAGCCAAGGAAGGCCCAACACTATAGGAGTGGGAAGACCCTCCAACACATAACACGACAACAATTCTTTATGTATCGCCCCCACTCGAAGATCTATGTTATGTACGGCTTGCAAAAAACTACCTTGACCGAGAGGCCTGGCGTCGATCGAGAATATGGGGATGGGTTTAGCCAATACACTCAGTCGCATACCTTGAACCTGGGCAAACCGAGCGTCCACCAGATTAGCCCCGGCCCCACTATCCAGAAGAACAGATATCCTCTCAGTTCTCGTACCCACCACCACCTCCGCCGGTATGAGAAATTGAGACGGACCTGGGGACGAAATACTTACTCCCAGATTGTCGTCCACCACACAACCTGGGATCAATAGTTTTCCGGTGACTTCTCACTCTGCAAAGGACGGGATGGACACCCCCCAATAAAATGTTCCTTTCTCCCGCAGAAGAAACACCTTCCTGTCTTGCGGCGCACTGCCGATCCCCTCCCTCGGAATGATGTCCCTCCTAACTGCATAAGCTCCTCTGGACTGATCAGGGGAACCTCCATATAAGGGGACCTAGTAGAAGGTGGAGTCATCACAGGGTGCGGAGTTACCCCGCACCTCTCCCGAAGCCTCTGTCGATGCGAATAGCAAGGGCCATAGCGGCTTCCAGTGACGTGGGAGGGTCATACTGTGCCAGCACATCCTTTAATTTGTCAGATAAGCCTTGACAAAACTGGCTCCTAAGAGCCGGGTCGTTCCACTGTGTGTCCGTGGCCCACCTACGGAACTCCGAACAGAATTCCTCCGCCGGACGATCTCCCTGCTGTATCTTACGTAACTTAGATTCAGCAAGGAAGACCCGATCCGGGTCATCATATACAAGACCCAGAGCTGCGAAAAACCTATCCACTGACTGGAGAGCCGGGGAGCCCAGGGGAAGCGAGAACGCCCATGATTGAGGGTCCCCTTGTAGGAGGGAGATGACAATTCCCACCCTTTGATCTTCACTCCCCGATGACCGAGGTCGCAGCCGAAAGTACAATTTACATGCCTCCCGGAAAGCAAAAAACTTGTCCCGCCCTCCAGTGAATCTGTCTGGGAGAGCTACTTTAGGTTCAGGTCCGGCTTGCTCCAGGGGGTACAAAACCTTGGACTTAACGTCCGCCAGCTCCATGGACAAACTCTGCAACTGTCGAGCTAGACTGGCTACTGGATCCATGGTGGCTGGAGAGAATCTTTAGTATGGTCGGTGAAAATGTCACGCTGTCACTGTATACAGGAGGTCCGGGGTCTATGCTGACCCTAAGCTGGGGCCCTGACTAATCCCTCTACCTGGAGGTACTGTTGATGGTACAGAGGTCCAGGCCGCCAGCGTAACCCTATCTCCTGTGAATCCCTGACCCTCAGTAATCCAGTCCTGAGAAGGACCCTGATCACCACCACAGGGGACGGGAAGGTAGATGCCTACACACAGTATAAGACGAACGAGACAAAACAAGGGGTAAAACAAAAGACCACCTTGCATACAAAACTCATTCTACAACTACAGAGGGAACACCAACGGGTAAGGAGATAAACAATAAAGTGAGGAGGGAGAAAACCACACCAGGTACTCTTCACTTCAGACTTCACAATACCACGATCCGCTCTGCTGGTCTGCATGAATGCTTTCACCAACACTTCCCTAGCAGACTGGCAGGTATTTGAAGGAATCCCATTACTGCAGCATTAATTGCAGTTGGGCGAGGCTGGCCTCGTCTAGCACAGAGAGAGGGAGAATTAACTCCCTCACTGCCGAAAAACACCAAGCACCAGAAACTCAGCTGTGAGAAGTCAGGTTGTGTAATCGCGATGATCTTCGTGGCGACACACCCGTGACAGTTAACTAGTTTACAACAGGGACTGGTGCTAATGTTACCGGCCCGGCTGTAAACCACTGCAGAATGACTGAAATCATTTCTGCACAGGCTCCCCACCTAACCGGGGATGAACTGATTTCTGAACTTTTTCCCACGCTGTCACTTCACCGCGGGTCAGGCTGGGAGTCAGCGCAGCCTCAGTGATGTCAGCGGTAGTCACAGAGGCTGCGCTGACTCCCCGCCTGATCCACGGTGAAGTGACAGCGTGGGAAAAAGTTCAGAAAATTTCCCATGCTAATCAGTTCATCCCCGGTCAGGCGGGGAGCCTGCGCAGACAGGTCGGGGACTTGGGCCTTGCTACCATTAAGCATACCCCCAAGTTAAGGAAAGACAGGTCCTCCCTTAGCTTGAGGGGCAATTCAGGGGCCCAGGATCCTTGTCCCCTGCATTTCTATAACTGCCCCGTTACATTATCACCAACCTATACAGTTTTTTTTTCTTTTCTTCCCGACCTGTGAGCCATGGCCCAAATGCAAGCCTTTGCACAATTGCTGCAGACCCTCACAGATGAGCTTAAGTTTCTGCGGGGTGAGGTGGTGCAGCAGCTTCAGCAGTTGGTGGGGTTCTGGGCCTCGGCTCAGATGCAGGTTCAACCAGAACCTAAGATATCTCTCCCTGACAAGTTTTCTGGAGGGAGAGATAAATTTCTGTTTTTTCAGGCCTGTAAATTGTATTTCAGGCTCCGCCCCCATTCACCAGGCAGTGAGGAACAGCGTGTGGGATTATTGTCTCCCTTCTTAGGGGTGATCCCCAATCCTGGGCCTTCTCCCAGCCGACCGATTCACCATCTTTTCGGTCGGTGGACGGGTTTTTCGCAGCTCTGGCCCTGGTGTATGGAGATCCTGATGGCGTCTCCCTGGCGGAATCTCGACTCCGTAAGATCAAGCAGGGGGACCGGCTGGCTGAGGAGTACTGCTCAGAGTTCAGGAGATGGGCACTGACACACAGTGGAATGATCCTGCCCTTAGGAGTAATTTTGTGCAGGGCCTGTACCCAAGGTTGCAGGATACTCTGGTGCAGTACGCCGCCCCCAGGTCATTGGAGGCCGCCATGTCCCTTGCCATCCGGGTGGATAGACACTTCAGGGAGAGGCATACACCAAAACTGCCCCCTGTTCTCCTGGTTAGGGAGGAGGACACAGTTGAGCAGTCGGACAAACCTATGCAGGTTGGAGCAGTTGGTTCCCAAACGGGATTGCCTGCGGTTTGACGTGTTGTGGGGGCATGTTTTTTCTGTGGGCAGACTGGTCATTTTATTGGGGTCTGCCCAGCTTGCGCCAAAACATCTGTGCCATCTAAGAAGCCGCATCCCCCTGGTCGTATGGAGGAAGGTGACCAGGGAGTGTATATTTCCTCCACTTCTTCCCCTCAGTGTACCCTGACTGCGAGAGTGGTGATTGGCGGGGTATCTAAGGGTATACCGGTGCTGGTGGACAGTGGAGCAGGAGTCAATTTGGTGGATGCTCACTTTGTCCGGACCAATGGCCTGATGTGTAAGACGCTAGCAAAACCACTAGGCGTCCAGACCATTGACTCTGTCCCACTCAGCCAGGGGAGTGTGACCCAAGTCGTGCATGATATACGCCTGCGTATAGGAACTCGTCATGAGGAGTCCCTGTCTTGCTACGTCTTGGAGGGTATGCTAATACCCATCGTTTTAGGCCTCCCTTGGCTAACAAAACACAACCCGGTCATAGATTGGCGTGCCAGGGAGGTAGTCAGCTGGGATCAGTCGTGTGAGGGCTGCTGCCTGGGGGATACTGTCTCTGCCGTCTTTCTGAAACCTTCCCCTTCTTCTCCAGTGGGGGCAGCAGAGGTGCTGCCAAGGAGTAGGGGCAAGTCCCTAACCTCACCACTAGCCAACCCTGTGAGTCGGAGCCCTCTTGGGAGGAGGGGTAATGGGAGGGTGGTGGTTTCCTCTGAGAAACGTGTGAGTGTCGTGACATAGGGGGACGCCTCTGTTGTCAGTTCCTCAAAGAGTTCACCGTCTTGTGGCAAACGCGTGTGTGACAATGAACGTTCAGGTCTGGACCTGTGTGTGAACGAGTATGTATGGGCGTCCACCAAGAACATCCGGTGGAAGTGTGCTGCTGGAGTCTGGAGTTCTCCCCAGTTATGCCCGTACATAACTAATTCCCCAGGTAGGCGCTCTGGAGATTTGTGGTACCTCCGGAGCATACGTCATGGCCACTTCCGTCTGTCCGCATTTGCCATAGACCTGAGAATCAGGTGACTGCTGGGATGAACCCTGGTGGATCGAGGCATCCTCACCGTAGGTGGTATATGAGATGCGATGTTGAGGGTACCGAGGCCCCTCATTAAAGGGGGAGTACTGTCACGATCCACAATTGGATCTGTGGCATGGCTCTCTCTGCATGTTGAAACCGTGTTTCTGTCTAGCCAGCGGGGGTTAATCCTTATCTTTGCCCCCGGTGGCCGCTGGTGGAATTGCATGTCTGATTGCTTGTCAGGAGTAGGTGGGACCACTCTCACTTCCTTTATAAAGTCACCTGAGTTGTCAGCTGGTGTTGGTGATATTGCTTCTCTTGAAACTAACCTTGCTGGAGCCAGGAGCTGCTGAGCGCAGTGATGCTTCCACTATTCCCCTATTTTGGTGCCTTACTCTGCTGTGCGGAGCTAACAGTAGAGAGAGCTAAGTGTTATTGTTTAGTTGTTTAACCCTTAAGTGTCTGTCTTTCCTTTTGGTTGTTTTTGGGAGTTATTCACATTATTCCCTGTCTCACTTCCTGGGGAGGGGGTTGGTGGGTTTAGCTTAGGGCTAAACAGGTGACAGGGACAGGTAGGGGACTTGGGCCTTGCTATCATTAAGCATACCCCCAAGTTAAGGAAAGACAGGTCCTCCCTTAGCTTGAGGGGCAGTTCAGGGGCCCAGGTTCCTTGTCCCCTGCATTTCTACAACTGCCCCGTTACAGGAACTGGCCAAGGAGCTCAGAGACAGAATTGTGGCAATGCATAGATCTGGCCAAGGTTACAAAAGAATGTCTTCAGTACTCAAGGTTCCTAAGAGCACAGTGGCCTCCATAATACTTACATGGAAGAAGTTTGGGACCACCAGAAGTCTTCCTAGACCTAGCCGTCCAGCTAAACTGAGCAGTTGTGGGAGAAGAGCCTTGGTGAGAGAGGTAAAGAAGAACCCCCAAGATCACTGTGGTGAGCTCCACAGATGCAGTAGGTAGATGGGAGAAAGTTACACAAAGACAACTATCACTGCAGCCCTCCACCAGTCGGGCCTTTATGGCAGAGTGGCCCAACGGAAGTTTATCCTCAGTGCAAGACATATGAAAGCCCGCATAGAGTTTGCTAAAAAAACACATGAAGGACTCCCAGACTATGAGAAATAAGATTCTCTGGTCTGATGAGACGAAGATAGAACTTTTTGGTGATAATTCTAAGCGGTATGTGAGGAGAAAACCAGGCACTGCTCATCACCTGCCCAATACAATCCCAACAGTGAAACATGGTGGTGGCAGCATCATGCTATGGGGGGGTTTTCAGCTGCAGGGACAGGATGACTGTTTGCAATTGAAGGAAACATGAATGCAGCCAAGTACAGAGATATCCTGGATGAAAACCTCTTCAAGAGTGCTCTGGACCTCAGACTTGGCCAAAGGTTCACCTTCCAACAAGACAATGACCCTAAACACACAGCTAAAATAACAAAGGAGTGGCTTCAGAACAACTTTGTGACCATTCTTGACTGGCCCAGCCAGAGCGATGACCTAAACCCAACTAGGCATCTCTGGAGAGACCTGAAAATGGCTGTCCACCAACGTTCACCATCCAACCTGACGGAACTAGAGAGGATCTGCCAGGAAGACTAGCAGAGGATCCCCAAATCCAGGTGTGAAAAACTTGTTGCATCATTCTCAAGAAGACTCATGGCTGTACTAGCTCAAAAGGGGCTTCTACTCAATACTGAGCAAAGGGTCTGAATACTTATGACCATGTGATTTCAGTTTTTCTTTTTTAATAAATTTGCAAAAATGTCTACATTTCTGTTTTTTTTCAGTGAAGTTTGGGTGCAGAGTGTACATTAATGAGAAAAGAATGCACTTTTTTGCATTTACCAAATGGCTGCAATGAAACAAAGAGTGAAAAATTTAAAGGGGTCTGAATACTTTCCGAACCCACTGTAAATGAAGTTATGGATGGAAGAAAAGGTCATGGCGGTCTGGGCTGAGTGGAGAATGAAAGGCAAAATGAATGACTGCGATCATGGAGAACTTCACTGGCGAGAACCTGCACAGTACACACATATATGGTCTGCAGGGCACTGGTGTAGAGCTGATATTACCAGTTCAAGGTCACTGTATGGTGGTATTATCAGTCCTAGCGCTTGTGAGTAATGATCAGTATGGCGATGTTACACTACTGTTGTGAACATTTTGGAGACGACTTTGGAGCTGAAGCTCCCTCTGGTGGTTGCTGAGGGTATTGAACCTATGTTGAACACCAAGAGTCCTTCACCTGTAGATAACGAGTGGTTGTCAGGTGGTACTGACTGGCCTGATGTAGGTGAGCTGACCTCCCGTGGTCCTCGCCGGTGGTCAGTTGTTCTTCCTGGTCTGGGTTGGAATTCGGCTTGCTTTCCTGCTGTCTCCTACTTGCTTTCAGATGAGTCTCTTTCAGTTTTTTTTACTGTGGTTTGAATTCCTTGCTTTTTGCTGCATTGCTTTTTGTCTTCGGCCGGGTCCCCTTTGGGGGGCTTTGGCTGGTCTCCGTTCATTTTTTGTATTTGTTAATTTGCTCAGTTCTTGTGGTGTTTTACTGCTGGGTTGCTGCGTGTCCACGCCGGAGATCTGATGTAGGTGGTCGAGACCGTGTGGTCTCAGTGTTTTTGGATTCAGAAGTGTTGGAGTTTTTCCTAGGTTTTTTTGCGTTGCAGACAGTATTCTCTCCTTTGCTGTCCTATCTAGACAGTTTTGGGCCCCAGCGTTTGCTCAATCTATTTTTGGTCTGTGTTCGTATTTTCATCTTGTCTAGCCGCCATTATATGTCTGGGGGCTTCCTATTCTTTTGAGGTCTACTCCGGGGCAGTTAGCTTTCCTCTTTCCAGCTTCAGGGATAGCTATTGAGTCGCACGTAGCAGGGCTTTGGGGTACTCGGCACCAGCCCGTTGATATCTATGGGGAATGTCACGGGTAGCACAGCTCGGTCCGTGCCCTGGGCGCTCACTGAAATGTGGATATTTACAGGGGATTAAATGTTCGTATAGTTTGTCGTGACGCCACCTGTAGTACCTGGTCAGGGTGACCAGCGCTGCTGTGCAGGTCCTCTGGGAGGGATGGTGTTGTGCAGCTTGGTGTTAAGTCTCCTACAGGTGAGACTGTGTCCTCCCAGGGCAGGTAGATGAAAGGTAACAGCGGTGGTGCAGAGTGATGTAGCAGAGTGGAGTGTGCGACGTAGTAATAATGCAGGAAACAGTTCTTATGCAGTTTCAAGGGTTTACTCACAGTCCGTTGTACACCAGATTCCAGCCGGGCACTGTGTCCTTCCAGTGAGTAGTCCAGTAACCCTCAGGTAAATTGGTCACACTTCCAAAGACTCCCTTTATGTTCCTTTCCGGCTTCTTGTGCTATACTCCTTACTCCTCTCTGCACCTCCCTACCACAGAGCCCTCAGACGAGGTGGTATTGGATCCTTTCAGTTTACAGGTACGACCCGATGTCCCGGTGCACTGCTCTCCTCTTCACGGAGACCGGAACACCGTCGGATGCCTGGACGTACTTGATCCCTAGCTGCCTCCGGATGGGATTATGGTAGCTAGTGGCTCTTGAAGAGTCCCACTAGACGCGGTGTTACTAATGGCGATAAACTGACCCACTAGTCTGGGAACCGTCTCCCGATATGTGCCTGGTCCTTCCTTCTCCAAGGATGGGGGCACAGCTTCAATTGCTGTCTCAGCCCAGGACCCCTTCGCTCTCTTCAGCTCGGCTCCCTGAGATGAACTCAGAGGAGCTGCAGGTCAGGACAGTACCCACACACTGCCTGCCTGTCTCTGACTGAAACTCTAATCTAACACGCTGCAGCCTAATGCTGCAACTGACTCCACCCACCCAACTCTACACCCTTTACTAACCAGCCTGAAGCTCAGCACTGGCATGATGTGTGTGGATGCGGTGATGGAGTCGATGGGGTGCTTCCTCCTTACCTGAGAGTCAGGTGTCACACCGCTGGGTGCGATGCAACATCTCGGTGGCGACTGGACCCTCAGGGCGCCATACTATCTCTCCGGCTGTGTTGAGGCGTCTAGGACCACCGTAGGTACGCTCCACGGCTGCTTCTAGCTGTGCGGTTAGTTTAGGGGTCTGCAACCTATTAGTTTCCATCCTCTCTGGTGTTAGGCTGCCTATGCGGTTTTTTGCTCCTGCCTCCTCAGCTACCTAAACATAACACACTACTGTATATGGTGGTGATATTTGGTTATAGTCAGGTGGTGGTTGGGCTCCTTTCCCATGATGAGTATTTGGTGAGTTTTTGATGTTATAGATTTTCTGCACCTATTAGTTAACTTATGTTAATTGGGTTTTTGCCGTGTTTTTTTTTTTTCAGTGAAGTTTTGCCGCAGACTTTTTTTTGTCTCTTTTTGTCATGTTTTAATTAAAGCTGCTTTGCTTTTGACACTTCCTTTTTGGCTTTCACAAAACTTTATTGATACAGTCTTGTGTGTATTTACATGCATCTTATGCATGTGGACTTTTGCAGGATTATTACATTTTATATAGTGATATTATTCAAGCTTGGTTTCCTGCAGGCAAGGTAATGTCTTGACCACGCACCACAATTGTGGGTTTCCAGGGCAATGGGGTACTCAGAGCCGAGCCCGTAGAAGTCTATGGGATTGTCACAGGTAGCGGTGGCTCGGTCTGTGGCCCTGGCGGTCAGGCGTATGTTGGGGGGTATATTTACAGGGGATATATATATACAGTTCGTGACGCCACCTGTAGTCTCTGGTAATTTGTACCAGCGCTGCTGTAGATCTCTGAGGGGATGGTGAGGCAGCTAGATGTCGGGTCCCCTACAGGTGGGACTCTTCCCTCAGGTCGATGGTTATGAAGGGGTAGTGCAGGAATGCAATCAAATAACACAGTCTCACACATCAGCGTCTTTCCATACCTTTACTTGTAAGATGGTAAGGCAGGTCCCAGGGAGGCTGATCCAAGGAGAATGTATTTCGAGATAGCAGCTGGACAAGTTAGGGGCCTCCTTTACTTTCAAATGATGATGAGTACAACCAGCATGAAGCGTAGTTCCCTCTATAATCTCCAGCTTCTCCAAGCTGTACTGCCCAGTCAGTTTTGTGGTCGGAGCCTTCCTGTGAGAGAGCTGAATTCCTATCTTGTCCTGCAGAGACTCAAGGTCCTCACTCCCCCTGACCCCAGTTACGTACCGACTATTTAGGGGCTGCTTGCCGCGACCTAAGGTCCGATAAGCCTCTGGTTTTCTTACCACTAAGCTTGAAACTATAGTGATCCTTCGGTCCCCAGTGACCGGTAACAATGTGCAGGACTTCTCCAATCCAAAAGCACTTTTAAATATTCCTTCCACTGTGCCTTTCGCCTTGTCCGCGCTTGTAGCATAAACACTCACACTTGCAAAAAGTCATATAATCACTCCCTTCTTTTCTTCCTTCAGAGTTAGTTGCCAGACTCTCAGTAATCTTCTAGGCAGGAGCACGTCTCTGAACCTTCACTGTCCTTGAGACAGGAGACTGAAGTATTTCTGTACTAAACTCTTCCTTCTTTATCAATGTCTTCAGTGAGGTACAGCTCTGACCAGGCTGAGGTGATCTATATCTCGCCCTTACTGGCCTCCACTTGCTGAACTGCTGATAGAACCAAGCTGGACTGCTTCCTCCCTCCAAGTCCCAGCTAGACTCCACACGTCTGCTCTGTCCGAAGACAGGAAACTGACTCCTAAAATCACTCAACGAATCTACACTGACCACTCCCTACGAGTCACTACACTACCCTAAGGGTGTGTCTAGTGTATATTGAGTGAATGGGTATAGAGCATTAAACTGCTATCTCTCCACACATTCTCCAGGGTACTGCGGGTGCCTTCACACCAGGGCTACACATTCCCCCATGGTAAAAGACAGCACTCCCGGGCTGTAAAATACAAAGAGACAATTTTGTTTATGCATTAAACATCAACATTAAACATTAATTCGTCCCATCCGGGAGGTAAGGATGTCTTGAACGTTGCAAACAAAACATTATATATAGAAATGTACAAATATTAAATAACATTTTCATATAAATAGACAATATGCTTGTGAAGGACCCGCACCAAACCTTCAACGTGGGTCCTGGGTGGGCTGCAGGACATCCGAATGCAGACCTCACTCAGTGCCACACCACACGGGTTTTGTATTCAGAGGTAATTGTGGTGGTTTTATGTAAAACCAAGATAAGGCACAAGGTGCAACTATATACAGATAAGTTCTGGGCTGGCACAGTCCTCAGCCTCTGAGTCCATAATAAGAAAAAGACACATTATATCAAATCACATCACAATAAAGTGCAAAAACTTTTTTTTTTTTCTGATTACCCAGCCGGGCATTCTACTTTTGGCAATATATATATACGTTATATACACATTTAACTTGTGCAAAACATTTTCACTTTTATAAAACTTATGTACATCTTCTTAGTTGCGGTAAACCCTGTCTGGGTCCTACCGTTCTTCACATTCTCTTGACTTCAATTACACTTTCCATCCCGGGGGCTGGAACAATGCGATGGTCCCTAGATCCCATTACTAACAAGTCGTGACCTGTTATTGGGGTTTGAGTTGCCACAGTTCTTGTGCGAACCTCTAGGGGCGCAACGGGTACTTTCTCCTTGCGAGACACCGATTGCGTTTCAATTTGTGTTACAGTTAGCGATATCGATCGTGTCATAGATTGCGATGGAGACTGGGTCGCAAGTTGCGATGTAGAAGAATAACGAGTTAGTGGAGAGTATACAGGTGTTGCTTCTATTTGCGAGATACCTACAGGGGGCGATGCTGGGGCACGGCCGAATGCTGTTTGAGCTGGAGACGGGGACGCTGCGGTAGTGGTGACGTTACCAGCGTCGAGGACGGGGTCACGGACGATGGCGACGTTAAGGGCATACCATCCCTTCATTCCCCAGTGCCGTGTATATGTGACAATGTCTCCATTAACTAGGTCCCTCCCGGGATGGCCTTGCGGTAGGTGGGATTCTACATCACGTCTGCTGACAAAGACCCCTGGGTAGAGGCCCGGTTCTCTTATGAAGCCCCAGCCCTTCCGGAGCTGGAACTCTGTCACACACCCCTGCCGCCGCGGTTCCCTCAGAGTACCTTTTTCTCGACGGACACTTTCCTTGTCCGCGATCAGCTCTGCATGTTGCCGCTGTCGGTTGCGCTGAGCTTCCCGCTCTTCCTCCTGCTGGCGTTGCTGCTTCTCCTCGCGACGCTGCCACTCACGTTCCCACTGGGCGGTGTAGGCGACGTCATCCAGGCGCGCCATCTCATCCCAGTCAACGTCTGGTAATGACGGACAGGACCCCTCCGGTGTCCCTATCGGGGATCGATCCTCTGCTGCGGCCTCCTGGCCGGGCGGGCGTTCCGGAACTGGCGGTACCTCCTCAACCTCCTTCGCCTCCACCGCTTCACCGGTGGGATCAGGATCGGTACTTTCGGGGGCAGCCTCCGGTTGCTCCTTTGCCTTGGGCAGCAGAAGTTTCGGTAACCCCAGACGTAGGGGGTCATCGAAGGGAGAGATCACCGCGTCCCACAGCCGCCGCTGCTCCAGGGTACGCCGGCGTCTCTCGATCTCTTCAAATCCAGGTTGTGGCAAAATCATCTTTCTTAGTCGTGCATTTTCTTCTTTTATTTCCAGCAATGCTTGCTGCAGGTGCAGGACCACGGATGACTCCGGTTCTAGTGACAGCTTGGCTGGGGCACGGGGCCTGCCTTCCTCCGCTTCCCTGCTCGGCTGCACACGTCCTGCTTCCATGATGTTCCAGAGCGTTCTCTCATCTTCCTCCAGAGACGTCCGGTCTCTTCCGTGGAGGCGGGATTTGCGTCTCCTCCTCTTTGCAGGAAAGGTGAAGAGGAGGCGGACCTCCTTTGCTGTAGGGCAGGATCGCATATTGTAATAGCACTTTGAGAGGGCAGGCATTCTCTTCGCGCCACAGGGGGGTACACGCCCACGAAGGTATGCCCACCTTCTTCTCCAGCGCCTGAGGGCGCGAATATGGCGACAAAGATGGCGATTTTTGGCGCCAAAAGTGCAAACAGTCCTTTTTCACAAAAACAACTCCATAGGCACACAGGGCTCGCAATTTTGCGAGTTTCGCATCCTGTTCGTGACGCCAATTTTGTCTCGACCACGCACCACAATTGTGGGTTTCCAGGGCAATGGGGTACTCAGAGCCGAGCCCGTAGAAGTCTATGGGATTGTCACAGGTAGCGGTGGCTCGGTCTGTGGCCCTGGCGGTCAGGCGTATGTTGGGGGGTATATTTACAGGGGATATATATATACAGTTCGTGACGCCACCTGTAGTCTCTGGTAATTTGTACCAGCGCTGCTGTAGATCTCTGAGGGGATGGTGAGGCAGCTAGATGTCGGGTCCCCTACAGGTGGGACTCTTCCCTCAGGTCGATGGTTATGAAGGGGTAGTGCAGGAATGCAATCAAATAACACAGTCTCACACATCAGCGTCTTTCCATACCTTTACTTGTAAGATGGTAAGGCAGGTCCCAGGGAGGCTGATCCAAGGAGAATGTATTTCGAGATAGCAGCTGGACAAGTTAGGGGCCTCCTTTACTTTCAAATGATGATGAGTACAACCAGCATGAAGCGTAGTTCCCTCTATAATCTCCAGCTTCTCCAAGCTGTACTGCCCAGTCAGTTTTGTGGTCGGAGCCTTCCTGTGAGAGAGCTGAATTCCTATCTTGTCCTGCAGAGACTCAAGGTCCCACTCCCCCTGACCCCAGTTACGTACCGACTATTTAGGGGCTGCTTGCCGCGACCTAAGGTCCGATAAGCCTCTGGTTTTCTTACCACTAAGCTTGAAACTATAGTGATCCTTCGGTCCCCAGTGACCGGTAACAATGTGCAGGACTTCTCCAATCCAAAAGCACTTTTAAATATTCCTTCCACTGTGCCTTTCGCCTTGTCCGCGCTTGTAGCATAAACACTCACACTTGCAAAAAGTCATATAATCACTCCCTTCTTTTCTTCCTTCAGAGTTAGTTGCCAGACTCTCAGTAATCTTCTAGGCAGGAGCACGTCTCTGAACCTTCACTGTCCTTGAGACAGGAGACTGAAGTATTTCTGTACTAAACTCTTCCTTCTTTATCAATGTCTTCAGTGAGGTACAGCTCTGACCAGGCTGAGGTGATCTATATCTCGCCCTTACTGGCCTCCACTTGCTGAACTGCTGATAGAACCAAGCTGGACTGCTTCCTCCCTCCAAGTCCCAGCTAGACTCCACACGTCTGCTCTGTCCGAAGACAGGAAACTGACTCCTAAAATCACTCAACGAATCTACACTGACCACTCCCTACGAGTCACTACACTACCCTAAGGGTGTGTCTAGTGTATATTGAGTGAATGGGTATAGAGCATTAAACTGCTATCTCTCCACACATTCTCCAGGGTACTGCGTGTGCCTTCACACCAGGGCTACACAGTAATATAAGTAATAAAGACCCACCCAATCTGGGGAAGAGGTGGGCTTTGAAATGCAAGGACTGATTTTTAGTTATTGCCAGAATTGGACGAACAGGGGGCCCACATGCCGTCGGGGACACTGGCACGCTATGGGGCCCATGAATCAGGAGAGCCTGGTGCCAGCGGTGGCTCCAGATCCCCCTCAAATACTCATGTCATGTATAGTGTACAGTTCCTATAGCGTCTTGTGCTTGGGTGCGAGGAAAACACAGGAGACATAGGTTGAAATGAAATGACTTGTATTACTTCATACAAGCATGCTGAAAAGTTCACACAGTTTGCAGGAACAGCGACAGGAGACACAGCAGGCCAGAGTAACTTCAAGCACTACAATAAATCTCCAAAGCAGGTTCAGGATCTCTTCTCTGTACCGTAATTCCTCTGCAAACATGGATTCACCAAACAGCAGGTTTCCAGAGTCCAAAAGTGTTCCAAGGTTCCTCAGTAGGGAATAGCTGGAGTACAAGTCCAAGGCTTCCAGGAGTCAGGTCACAGACTGACTGAGGCTTGATTCAGGAGCACTGATTGTTCAGCTGAGGCTGCTTAAGAAGCAAGAGGGAAGAATCAGGGCGGGAACATGAAAACTGGAAACTCCATATTAACTGAGGGCAAGAGCTGCAGAAAGACAGAAAGCAAAATGGCCGACGGAAAACTGAGTTTCAAGGAACATGTCAACAGAGACAAAGAACCTTACATTACTCCCCCCTTAGGGACAACCTCCAGATGACCTCAGACCAGGCTTGTCAGGGTACCTCTGATGAAACTGGCGGAGCAGGCGAGGAGCATTTACATTATTGACTGGTTCCCATGAGTTGTCCTCCACTGGGTAGACCTGCCATTTAATCAAATATTGCAACTGATTTCTGTACAACCTGGAATCTAGAATCCTTTCCACCATAAATTCTTCCTGACCATCGACCAGCACTGGGTCAGGGCAAGGAGAAGAACGTCCAGGAAACGTATTGGGTGTTGCAGCCTTTAGTAGGGATACATGAAAGACAGGGTGGATTCTCATAGTTCTGGGCAGTTGAAGATGACAAGCAACAGCACTTATAATCTTATTGATCTTATAAGGTCCAATGTACTTATGTCCCAATTTAGACGATGGAATCTTTAATTTAAGATTTCTGGTTGACAGCCAGACCAAATCTCCTACCTTGAAAGCTGGTGCAGGTTTACAAAATTTATCTGCTGCTTTCTTGTACCTTTCCTGAGCCAATTCTAGATTTTCCTTTAGAAGATCCATATTCTTTTGTAAAGAAGTGATTCTTTCAGCCACTGCCGGCAAGGGCGTATCTATGGGAAATCGAGGAAGAATGTTAGGATGATAACCTAGATTGGAGTAAAAAGGAGACTGCTTAGTGGAGGCGCTCTGAGAGTTGTTATAAGAGAACTCAGCCAGTGGAAGTAGATCCACCCAATCATCCTGTAGGTGGCAGATAAAACAGCGGAGATACTGCTCCAGGGTCTGATTGGTTCGTTCTGTCTGTCCATTAGTCTGGGGATGAAAAGCAGAAGAAAGGTTTACTTTAATGTCCAATGCTGCACAGAAATTTTGCCAAAACCTTGAAGTGAATTGCACCCCTCGATCCAAAATGACCTCATCCGGTACTCCATGTAAGCGAAACACATTCTTAATCATCAAGTCTGATGTCTGTTTTGCAGTGGGTAAGCCGACACAAGGGATAAAATGAGCTGCCTTTGTTAGACGGTCAACCACCACTAGAATGGTGTTCTTCCCTTGAGAGGTTGGTAACTCCACAATGAAGTCCATAGAAATGGATCCCCACGGGCGGGACGGGGTGGGAAGAGGTTGCAACAGACCAGTTGGTGAGGAGCGAGGTGTTTTGCATCTTGCACAGACTTCACATGAAGTGACATAGTTTAAGACATCTTTCCTGTAAGTGGGCCACCAAAGAAACGAGAAAGAAATTCTTCGTCTTTAGAATTCCCCTATGCCCGGCTATCTTGGAATCGTGGATGAGTTGCAATACTCTCAATCTGACTGTTTCAGGTATATACAGACGTTGTCCCTGAATCCACACACCATTCTTAAAGACAAGACTTACGTCCCTTGGGGGTTGAGCCAACAAAGAATCCGCATGGTATGCTTCCTTGATGTCCTTAAGTAGGTCTTGATTATGAATCACTCCCAGGAATCTAGAGTCAGGAAGAATAGTCTTAGGAGGAGTAAGTGGACGTGTCTCTGCTGAATGAATCCTAGAGAGTGCATCAGCCTTTCCATTGCGCGATCCTGGTCTATAAGAAATGACAAAATTAAATTGGTTTAGGAAAAGATTCCAGCGAGCCTGGCGAGGAGTCAGGCACTTAGCCGACCTGATAAATTCAAGGTTACGATGGTCTCTCAGGACGACTATTTGCTGTGCAGCTCCCTGAAGAAGGTGTCTCCATTCCTTGAAGGCGGCAATAATGGCCAACAATTCTCTATTGCCCACATCGTAGTTCCTCTCAGCCGAAGACAACTGCTGGGAAAAGAAGGCACAGGGATGCAAGACATTCTTCTCACCTGTTCTCTGAGAGAGTATAGCTCCAACGGCACAGTCTGAAGCATCCACCTCTATTATGAAGGCAAGCTCGGGGTTGGGATGTACTAAGATAGGTGCGGTGGTAAATTTATCCTTTAAACAGGAAAATGCTTCCTGAGCTTGCGGGGTCCAGGAGAACCTAGACTGTTTCCGGGTAAGTTGGGTGATAGGTGACACTACCTCAGAAAAATTCTTAATGAAACGTCTATAGAAGTTGGCAAACCCGATGAAACGCTGCACCTCCTTCACATTTCTAGGAATTGGCCAATCCTTGATGGCTTGGGTCTTGCTTCCATCCATACTAATCCCTTGCGTAGATAGTACATACCCCAGAAATTGAATTTCGGTCCTATGGAATTCACATTTTTCAAGCTTGATGTAGAGATGGTTTTGTCTTAGGCGTTCTAAGACCATTCTGACATGTCCATGATGTTCCTCTGTGGAGTTAGAATATCATCCAGATAAATCACCACAAATATATCTAGGAGATCCCTGAAGATATCATTCACGAAGTGTTGGAAAGTGGCTGGGGCGGTACTCAGACCAAAAGGCATAACTAGATATTCAAAGTGTCCATAGCGTGACCTGAAAGCAGTCTTCCATTCATCCCCAGGTCTAATACGGACCAAGTTATAGGCCCCACGGAGATCCAGTTTAGAGAAAATTTTGGCATGCCGCACTCTCTCCAACAACTCAGGGATTAAAGGCAATGGATAACGGTTTCTAATAGTAACCTTATTGAGTTCCCTATAGTCTATGCAGGGTCTCAGAGATCCATCTTTCTTCTTCACAAAGAAGATGGATGCACCTGCGGGAGATGAAGAGGGGCGTATGAAGCCCTTGGCTAAATTTTCGTCTATATAATCCTTCAAAGCTTTTAGCTCGGGCCCCGCTAGGGGGTAGATCTTACCAAAAGGTATCTCGGCTCCGGGCAATAATTCAATTGGACAATCATATGGACGGTGAGGAGGAAGCTGATCAGCGTTCTTCTTGTCACATAAATCCACATAGTCCTGGTATACAGCTGGTAGTTCAGGGACCGACATGGTTCCTTTAGGAACAGAGCAAGCTGAAACTCCTTGACTCATCTGTTTCTCCGGAAAGTATAATTCCTTGCTCTCCCAGTTAATCGTAGGATTCTGCGCCTGCAGCCATGGTAGCCCTAGAATGATGGGAAAGTGGGGAGAAGAGATAAGCAAAAAAGACATTTTCTCCTGATGATCTTTACCCATAAGGACCCTCAAAGGCTCTGTTTCTTGATCCACTGGTCCAGAAGTCAGTAGAGAGCCATCCACAGTCTCCATCTGTACTGGAGTAGCCTTCTTCACTGAACGTATCCCCTGTTTCAGAGCAAAGGAGATATCCATAAAATTTCCACTTGCTCCTGAGTCGATCATAGCAGAGCTAGACACCCAGACTGAGTCAACCCAGAGTTTGATGGAAAGGAAGCAATGAGAATTGTTTCTTTTACAACTCAGCTGGGACACTGCTGAGGAAACTTGAAAAATTGCAGCGTTTATACCGTCATCGCCCCCAGAACTAACAGAGTTTAAGTCAGAGAAATCAAGATCTCTTGCAGCAGATCTCTCTGGAGCCTGAGGCTCGGACATGACAGAGCTCCTCTCGCAACACTCACAGTGAATGACTGCTGCAGTAGTCTTATGAGAACGACTGGGGCAGTTTATAATGAAGTGCCCTGACTTACCACAGTAGAAACATAGTTTTTCCTTTATACGATGTTCTTTGCGTGCATCACTAACCCGTCTTTGTAAAGAGTCCACCTGCATGGGTTCAGGTTCTGGTTCCCTTGTGATCCTACTCAAAGGTTCCTTAGCTGAGGAGGGAGGTAGTAAAAGGTTAGTGCGATTATTTTCGAACCATCTCTCTTGTCTGCGTTCAGTCAGACGAGCATCAATACGGATACAATAGTTAATAAAGTCACCTAACGCAGTGGGAGGGTCGGCACGAGCAAGTTCATCCTTAATCAGTGGAGACAACCCTTTCCGAAAAATAGATTTTTTAGCGGAAGTGTCCCAAGTGGTATCAAGAGCCCATCTCCTGAAATCCAGGGCATATTCGGCTACTGAACGCTTACCTTGGCGCAAAGTTAACATGGCTGCTTCAGCTGTTGCACTTCGATTGGGGTCATCAAACACCTGCCCCATGGCTGAAATAAAAGCATCAAGGTGATTCAAACAATCATCCTCAGTCTCAATCAGAGGGTTTGCCCACATCAAAGCCTTATTGGTAAGCAACATGATTATAGTAAGCACTTTGGATCGTTCAGTGGGAAATTGTGAAGCATGTGCAGAGAAAAATAAATTGCATTGATTAATAAATCCCCTGAATTTCTCACGTTCACCGCCAAAACGAAAAGGAGGTAATTTGGGGATCCCAGAACTTGGGGTTATGGCAGGAGCCTGGGCTCGTTCCTCTAGAGCCTCAATCCTGGCTCGCAATTCCTGGGTAGTCTGTCCAAACACTTGCAAATTATGATTAGTGAGGTCCTGTAGGCTTGCAAAACGGGTTTTTAAAGTCTGTACATCTGAAAGGATTGTATCAGTCACTCCGCAAAGTTCCTTTATGCGGGCCTCCATCTTCCAGATCTTTTAAGGCAGAGGTGCTGGAAGGAGAAGAGGAAAGGAAAAAAAAAAAACAAAAAAACAATAGTGTTTACCTGTGGTAACACTCCAGAGTAAAATTTTAAGGGAATGCGCTCACCTGGAATGGTTGTGAGAAGTCACAACCACTGTCATCACATAAGGTATTAAACGGACATCTGATATCCACAGTCACAGCAGACACGGCTTTCCCAGACCCAGCAGACACTAAACATTGGCTCCTGAATCTTGTCATGTATAGTGTACAGTTCCTATAGCGTCTTGTGCTTGGGTGCGAGGAAAACACAGGAGACATAGGTTGAAATGAAATGACTTGTATTACTTCATACAAGCATGCTGAAAAGTTCACACAGTTTGCAGGAACAGCGACAGGAGACACAGCAGGCCAGAGTAACTTCAAGCACTACAATAAATCTCCAAAGCAGGTTCAGGATCTCTTCTCTGTACCGTAATTCCTCTGCAAACATGGATTCACCAAACAGCAGGTTTCCAGAGTCCAAAAGTGTTCCAAGGTTCCTCAGTAGGGAATAGCTGGAGTACAAGTCCAAGGCTTCCAGGAGTCAGGTCACAGACTGACTGAGGCTTGATTCAGGAGCACTGATTGTTCAGCTGAGGCTGCTTAAGAAGCAAGAGGGAAGAATCAGGGCGGGAACATGAAAACTGGAAACTCCATATTAACTGAGGGCAAGAGCTGCAGAAAGACAGAAAGCAAAATGGCCGACGGAAAACTGAGTTTCAAGGAACATGTCAACAGAGACAAAGAACCTTACAACTCATCTCTCCCCTTTCCACGCTGCTCAGGTCTCTTCAGCATCTTCTGAAACTCTATGATGATGTTGTGACCACGCACCACAATTGTGGGTTACCAGGGCAATGGGGTACTCAGAGCCGAGCCCATGGAAGTCTATGGGGATGTCACAGATAGCGGTGGCTCGGTCTGTGGCCCTGGCGGTCAGGCGTATGTTGGGGGGTATATTTACAGGGGATAGATATATTTACAGTTCGTGACGCCACCTGTAGTCTCTGGTAATTTGTACCAGCGCTGCTGTAGATCTCTGAGGGGATGGTGAGGCAGCTAGATGTCGGGTCCCCTACAGTGGGACTCTTCCCTCAGGTCGATGGTTATGGTGGGGTTGTGCAGGCATACAATTAAATAACTCAGTCTCACACCGTCAGCGTCTTTCCATACCTTTTACTTGTAAGATGGTAAGGCAGGTCCCAGGGAGGCTGATCCAATGGAGAATGTGTTTTGAGATAGCAGCTGGACAAGTTAGGGGCCTCCTTTACTTTCACAATGGTGAGTCCAACCAGCATAAAGCGTAGTTCCCTCTATAAACTCCAGCTTCTCCAAGCTGTACTGCCCGGTCAGTTTTGTGGTTGGAGCCTTCCTATGAGAGAGCTGAGTTCCTATTCTTGCTGATCAGGCTCAAGGTTCTCACTCCCCCTGACCCCAGTTACGTACCGACACTCCAAGGGCTGCTTTCTGTTACCTAAGGTCCAGTAAGCCTCTGGTTTTTCTACCACTATGCGTGAAGCTATAGTGATGCTTCGGTCCCCAGTGACCGGTGACAATGTGCAGGACTTCTCCAATCCTATAGCACTCAGAATTCCTACCACTGTGCCTTTCGCGCTTGTAGCATAAGCATTCCTCACTTCCAAAGGTTATATAAGTCAATCACTTTCTTAACTTCTTTCTTGAGCTTGTTGCCAGAATCTCAGTAATCCTCTAGGCAGGAGCACGTCTCTGAACCTTCACTGTCCTTGGGACAGGAGACTGAAGTATCTGCAAACCCCTCTTCCTTCTCAATAAAATGTCTCAGTACGTCTATCAGTGGGGCACAGCTCTGACCAGGCTGAGGTGATCTGGCTCCCCTCTACTGGCCTCCACTTCTCTGAACTGCACAAAGAATCCCTCCTCTGTCCGAAGACAGGAAGCTGACTCCTCAGAGTCACTGACTGAACCTGAACACTCCCTGACGAATGGCTAAATACCCTAAGGGCGTGTCTAAGTGCGTGTTGGAATGAATGTTCATTGAGCATTGAACTGCTATCTCTCCACACATCCTCCAGGGTACTGCATGTGCCTTCACACCAGGGCTACACATTCCCCCATGGTAAAAGACAGCACTCCCGGGCTGTGAAATACAAAGAGACAATTTTTGTTTATGCATTAAACATTAACATTAACTCGTCCCATCCGGGAGGTAAGGATTTCTTGAACGTTGCAAACAAAACATTAAATATAGAAAAATACAAAATATTAAATAGACATGTTCATATAATAAACGGCAAGATTCTTGTGAAGGACCCCGCACCAAACCTTCAACGTGGGTCCTGGGTGGGCTGCAGGACATATGAACGCAGACCTCACTCAGTGCCACACCACACGGGTTTTATTATTCAGAGGTAGTTGTGGTGGTTTTATGTAAAACCAATATTGTGCACCGAAGCGCAACTATTTACAGGATAAGTTCTGGGCTGGCACAGTCCTCAGCCTCTGAGTCCATTATAAGACAAAGACACATATATATATATATACATCACAATAAAGTGCAAAAACTCTTTACCTCCTTACCCAGCCGGGCATTCTATTTTTGGGCAATATATATAAACATTATATACTCATATCAACAGTGTAAACTATTTTCACTTATATAAAAACTTATATACATCTTCTTTGTTGCGGTAAACCCTGTCTGGGTCCTACCGTTCTTCACATTTCTTTGTTAACTTCGGTTACACTTTCCATCCCGGGGGCTGGAACAATGCGATGGTCCCTAGATCCCATGACTAACAAGTCGTGACCTGCTATCAGAGTCTGGGTCGCCACAGTTCTCGTACGAACCTCTAGGGGCGCAACGGGTGCTTTCGCTTTATGAGACGCTGTTTGCGTTACTGTAATGGCCACTTGCTCTCGTGACGCAGAAATAGTCGCTGTGCGCGTCGTCGTGTAAACTGCTGATTGAGATGTGGTCTGGGTCGCAGGTTGCGATGCAGAGTAGGTCGCCGATTGCGATACGAAGATGTACGCAGGGGGCGATGCCGATGCACAATGCTGGTGTGATGCAGAGCAGGAAGCAGGTGTGCGCAATGGCTCAGTTGGGGACGCACTAACCTGCTGCTGTCGCTGCTCCATCACAGACGGCTGGGTTTCCTCCGGTGTCCCTACCGGGGATCTGTAATCTGCTGCGGCCTCCTGGCCGGGCGGGCGTTTCGGAACTGGCGGTACCTCCTCAACCTCCCTCGCTTCCACCGCTTCACCAGGGGGATCAGGGTCGGTACTTTCGGGGGCAGCCTCCGGTTGCTCCTTAGCCTTGGGCAGCAGAAATTTTGGAAGTTCCAGACGTGAGGGGTCATCGAAGGGAGAGATCACCGCGTCCCACAGCCGCCGCTGCATCAGGGTACGCCGGCGTCTCTCGATCTCCTCCATGCCAGGTTGTGGCAAAATCATCTTTTTCAGTCTGGCATTCTCTTCTTTAATTTCCAGCAATGCTTGCTGCAGGTGCAGGACCACCGATGGTTCCGGTTCCAGTGGCAGCTTGGCTGGGGAGCGGGGCCTGCCTCCCACCGCTTCCCTGCTCGGCTGCACACGTCCTGCTTCCATGATGTTCCAGAACCGTCTCTCTTCTTCTACCAGAGACGTCCGGTCTCTTCCGTGGAGGCGGGGTTTGCGTCTCCTCCTCTTCGCAGGGAAGGTGAAGAGGAGGCGGACCTCCTTTGCTGTAGGGCAGGATCGCATGTTGTAATAGCACTTTGAGAGGGCAGGCATTCTCTTCGCGCCACAGGGGGACACACGCCCACGAATCCACGCCCACCTTCTTCTCCAGCGCCTCAGGGCGCGAATATGGCGGCAAAATGGCGGATTTTAGCGCCAAAAATAGCAAACAGTCCTTTTCCACAAAACACCTCCACAGGCACACAGGGCTCGCAATTTTGCGAGTTTCGCATCCTGTTCGTGACGCCAAAGTTTTGTGTCGACCCGCCACCACAATTGTGGGTTACCAGGGCAATGGGGTACTCAGAGCCGAGCCCATGGAAGTCTATGGGGATGTCACAGGTAGCGGTGGCTCGGTCTGTGGCCCTGGCGGTCAGGCGTATGTTGGGGGGTATATTTACAGGGGATAGATATATTTACAGTTCGTGACGCCACCTGTAGTCTCTGGTAATTTGTACCAGCGCTGCTGTAGATCTCTGAGGGGATGGTGAGGCAGCTAGATGTCGGGTCCCCTACAGGTGGGACTCTTCCCTCAGGTCGATGGTTATGGTGGGGTTGTGCAGGCATACAATTAAATAACTCAGTCTCACACCGTCAGCGTCTTTCCATACCTTTTACTTGTAAGATGGTAAGGCAGGTCCCAGGGAGGCTGATCCAATGGAGAATGTGTTTTGAGATAGCAGCTGGACAAGTTAGGGGCCTCCTTTACTTTCACAATGGTGAGTCCAACCAGCATAAAGCGTAGTTCCCTCTATAAACTCCAGCTTCTCCAAGCTGTACTGCCCGGTCAGTTTTGTGGTTGGAGCCTTCCTATGAGAGAGCTGAGTTCCTATTCTTGCTGATCAGGCTCAAGGTTCTCACTCCCCCTGACCCCAGTTACGTACCGACACTCCAAGGGCTGCTTTCTGTTACCTAAGGTCCAGTAAGCCTCTGGTTTTTCTACCACTATGCGTGAAGCTATAGTGATGCTTCGGTCCCCAGTGACCGGTGACAATGTGCAGGACTTCTCCAATCCTATAGCACTCAGAATTCCTACCACTGTGCCTTTCGCCTTGTCCGCGCTTGTAGCATAAGCATTCCTCACTTCCAAAGGTTATATAAGTCAATCACTTTCTTAACTTCTTTCTTGAGCTTGTTGCCAGAATCTCAGTATTCCTCTAGGCAGGAGCACGTCTCTGAACCTTCACTGTCCTTGGGACAGGAGACTGAAGTATCTGCAAACCCTCTTCCTTCTCAATAAAATGTCTCAGTACGTCTATCAGTGGGGCACAGCTCTGACCAGGCTGAGGTGATCTGGCTCCCCTCTACTGGACTCCACTTCTCTGAACTGCACAAAGAATCCCTCCTCTGTCCGAAGACAGGAAGCTGACTCCTCAGAGTCACTGACTGAACCTGAACACTCCCTGACGAATGGCTAAATACCCTAAGGGCGTGTCTAAGTGCGTGTTGGAATGAATGTTCATTGAGCATTGAACTGCTATCTCTCCACACATCCTCCAGGGTACTGCATGTGCCTTCACACCAGGGCTACACAATGACTCAGGACATAGGGCGCGATGACATCACTACAGCACGCCCTCTGCCAAGCAGTGCAGAGGGACAGAAGACGCTGAGGTGACTGCAGCAGTGGGGAACGAGCAAAGGTGAGTATTTGATTTCTTTTTGGTGTATATAGCAATATACGGAGCTATTTTATTGTAAAGAGACATATATATGGGCCCATCATACTATATGGAGCACGATATGGGGCCATTATATAGTTTGGCGTACTATATTATAGCATTATATACTATATGGAGCAATACATGGGGCAAATTATACTGTATGGAGCAATATATGGGATCATTATACTGAATAGAGCAATTTATGGGGCCACTCTATACTGTATGGACTAATTTAAAGGGCCATGACATACTGCATGGAGCACTATATGGGGCCATTATATACTGTATGGAGCAATATATGGGGTTGTTATACTGTATGGACCAATATATGGGATCATTATACTGTATAGAGCAATACATGGGGCCATTATACTGTATGAAGCACTATATGGTGCCATTATATACTGCATGGATAAATATATTGGGCTCATTATACTGTAAGGAGCAATACATGGGGTCATTATACTGAATGGAGCATTATATGGGGCTCATTATACTGTATGGAGCAATATATGGGGTCATTATACTGAATGGAGCATTATATGGGGCTTATATATACTGTATGAAACCATATATGTGGCTCATTATACTGTATGGAGCAATATATGGGGCCATTATACTGTATAGAGCAATATAAGTGGCCTATTATATACTGTATGGAGCAATAAATGGGGCCATTACATATTGTATGGAGCATTATATAAGGCCATTATATACTGTATGGAGTAATATATGGGAACCATTATACTGTATGGAGCATTATATGGGGCCTATTATATACAGTATGGAACTATATATGGAGTCCGTTATACTGTATGGAGCAATATATGGGGCCTATTATACTATATGGAGGAATACATGGGGTCCATTATACTGTATGGAGCAATATATGGGGCCTATTTTAATATATGGACCATTAAATGGTGCCCATTATATTGTATGAAGCATTAATGGGACCAATTATTCTGTACTGAGCCTTATATGGGGCCTTATATGGGGTTGTCAGGGGGTCCTTCTCCGGTATCACACCATCAGCAGAGCAAGAGAAGTGCGAACAATCCCAAGACCTTTATTATAGGCAAAACTAACAGGTCCATAAACAAACCACCACACTGAGGATACTATAGTCCAGAACACAAATGCAGTTCAGTAACAGGATAAATGTCCCATGAGATGAGTCCAATAATCCAGACAACAGAGGATAATCCAAAGAAACCAATCCTTCTTTCTCTCTGACGTGCTGTGTCTGTACACCATCCTCTCCACACACGATCTGACTTCGCCCTCTCTGTCTTCCTTAAGGCTGGGTCTCACATAACGATACACCAGAGATCCCGACAACGATATGCACTTGTCAGGATCGCTGGTGTATCGCTACATGATCGCTGCTGAGCTGCCAAACAGGCAGCTCAGGCAGCGATCTGGGACAGCGACACTGCGGGTAACATCGCTTAGTTACCCGCAGTGTACCTTGGATACCAGCGCGCTGATGCAGGGAGCTGGTATCCAAGGTACACAGCGGGTTTCCAAGCACTGCGCGGTGCCTGGAAACCCGTTGTGTACCTTGGATACCAGCTCCCTGCATCAGGGCTCTGGTATCCAAGGTACACAGCGGGTTTCTAGGCACAGCCCCGCGCCTGGAAACCCGCTGTGTACCTTGGTTACCAGCGGATCGCTGGTCTCCCGCCTGTCACACGCAGCGATGCGTGCCTGTCAGCGGGAGACCAGCGATCAAAAAAATGTCCCGACATTTCAGCGACGATCAGCGATACCCAGCAGGGGGGCTGATCGTCGCTGAATGTCACACACAGCGATATCGCTGGTGAGCTCGGTGCTGCGTCACAAAACTAGTGACTCAGCACCGATCTCGGTAGCGATATCGCTATGTGAGACGGGCCCTTTAGACCCCCTCCTTATCTCCGGGGTAGTCAGACCAGTTTGATGGCTTTCAGGCCTGACCTGGGAAAGGTGCCTCAGGGATTAAGGCACTACAGGGGTGACTCACTGCATTTGGATAGCTGAGGGGTCATAAATGGACAATCAGGAGATGTCAGCAGGGGTTCATCAATAGGCATAGACACATTCAAGGTACTGCCACACTTAGTGATCTCGTTAGCGATCTCAATAACGACGCAAGCTAATGAGATCGTTTTTGTGATCGTTTTAATGTCTCTAGTAGCTGCCACACTTAGTGATCTCGTTAACGACTCAAAAGCGGTTAGCGATCTCATTAACGACTTTAACGGTCATTGCGATGTAAAAAAACAGCGCACATCGCTCACAAAAGGTGCCAGACACAGCGATATAGGCTCACCAGCGGGACGCCAACGATCTAAATACGGTCCAGAACTCTAGTGAACGATCAGCGAGATCACAGCAGGGGCCACGTCGTTGCTACATGCCACACACGTTAGCGTCACGAACGAGATCGCTAAATAGTGACGTATTTTAGCGATCTCGTTAGCGACGCTGTTTAGTGTGGCATACCCTTCAGGCTGCAGATGGTAG
Source organism: Oophaga sylvatica (assembly GCA_033576555.1). Classification (NCBI taxonomy): domain Eukaryota; kingdom Metazoa; phylum Chordata; class Amphibia; order Anura; family Dendrobatidae; genus Oophaga; species Oophaga sylvatica. The sequence goes on along the minus strand of JARQOD010003407.1, from coordinate 34,587 downwards.
GTGAGCTAACTCAATTATCAGCCAAAAGGTTGACAATTGAGACTCTAGACAATATGTGAAATACACAGAATGATACCGGGCAACAAGAGAACACCATGTAAATCACTAAAATATAAATATACACAAAATGATACCTGTTGTGAACACTCTGGATCTTACTCCTGAGTTTGGGCTCCCTCTGATGGCTGCTGATAGTATTGAAGCTGCCTTGGTTAACAGAGGTTCATCAGCTGGGGGCGATTGGCAATCAGGTAGCTCTGACTGGGGAGATATAAGGGAGTAACCTTCCCATGATCCTCGCCCGTGATTAGTTGCTTCCTGGTCTCTTTTGGAAGTCAGCGTGTTTCCTGCTTGTCCTGCAACGTTCAGATAAGTTATTTGCTGTTTATTTCTTTGGCTTGTGTTTTTGTCTATCTCAGTTTTCTGACCTAATGGATTGTGCAGCCAGGTTCCCCTGTGGGGGCCTGCACTGGATACAGTTTCTCATTTACCATTGTGTATGCATTTTCAGTTCCCTGTTATTTTTGCATCCGCTTAATTGCTACCTGTTCACACCAGAGACAGTTTATGTATTTTTTGTTCTCTGTTATTTCAGTATCTGCTGTTTTGCTACCAGTGCACACCAGAGGTCTAATCTAGCTGGGGAGAGATCGTGTGGTCCAGGTATTTTTATATATCAGAAGTGTTGGAGTTTTTTCTAGTGTTTTTTTCCAGATTGCAGACAGTAGTCTTTCCTGTCCTGTCCTATCTGGACAGTTTTGGGCCCCAGAGTTTGCTTACTCTATTCTCTGCCTGCGTTTGTATTTCATCTTGTCTCACCGCCAATATATGTGTAGGGGCTACCTATTCCTTTGGGGCGCTTTTTCGGGGCAGTTAGTTTTCACCTTTCTATCTTCAGGCTTAGTTAACTCTCCGGCTGTGACGAGGCGTCTAGGTCATCGTAGGTACGTCCCACGGCTACTTCTAGTTGTGCGGTTAGTTTAGAGGTCTGCAATCCGTTAGTTTCCAACCTCTCTGGGTGTCTGGCTGCCTTGGCTATTTTTTGCTACTGTCCTCCTCGGCTACCAAATCATAGCAGATACCCACAGAACATATCACACCATCACAATCTCTCCCCCTCATAATAAGTGAGCATGCCATGAGGTCTACACAGACCTCTGGCCTGCTCACTTTAGTCCACATTGCTCAACTGCAATAGTCCCTTGTACAGTGGCAAGGCTAGGTCAGAAGCTAGGTCAGCCTGAGGGGTCTATGGTTCTTGTCGAGACAGTCCATCGGCGTTCTGGTGCTAGCTTCCCCGCTTGTATTGGATGGAGAAGCTGTAAGGTTGTAGGGACAAGCTCCATCGCAGCAATCTTCCATTGTCTCCTGATACGCGGTTCAGCCATGTAAGGGGGTTGTGGTCTGTAACAATTGTAAAGTTTCTGCCATACAAGTATGGCTGCAATTTTTTTAGCGCCCATACGATGGCAAGGCACTCCTTTTCAAAAGTGGCATAGGCAGCTTCCCGATCCAGTAGTTTCCGACTTGCAAAAGCAACAGGATGTTCTTCTCCAGCGGCGTTCACTTGGCTAAGTACTGCCCCAATCCCAAAGGTGGATGCATCTGTCTGCATGAGAAACCTGTGCTTATAATCAGGGGCAGCCAAGACAGGAGCCGTGATGAGGGCGGTCTTTAACGCTGAAAAGGCATCCTCGCATGCAGTCGTCCACGTCACATTCCTAGGCATGTTCTTGCGGGTCAGGTCGGTTAGGGGCTTGGTCAAGGTGCTGAAATTAGGAATAAATTTCCGATAGTAACCAGCAGTTCCTAAAAATGCAAGTACCTGCTTTTTAGTCCGGGGTCTACACCAGTTGCTAATGGCTTCCACCTTGGCAGGTTCAGGCCTTAGGGTCCCACCCCCTACTCTATGCCCGAGGTACTGCACCTCAGCCATCCCTATTTGGCATTTATCAGGGCGAATGGTCAGTCCTGCAGTAAGGATACGGTCTAGCACTATGCCCAAGTGTTTAAGATGTTCCTCCCAGGTTGTGCTAAAAACGGCAATGTCATCCAGATAAGCACAGGCAAAGTCCTGACATTGCTCTAACAGTTGATCTACCAGTCTCTGGAAAGTAGCGGAGGCATTTTTCATCCCAAAGGGCATTCTCAGGAACTCAAAAAGCCCAAATGGAGTAATGAAGGCCGAGCGCTCCCAAGCGTCCTCCGTTAGGGGTATCTGCCAGTACCCCTTGCTCAAGTCTAAAATTTGGTCACAAATTGGGCACTGGCCAGACGATCCAATAAATCATCAATCCTGGGCATGGGGTAAGCGTCACTCTTGGTGGCATCATTTAATCGTCTGTAATCAACGCAGAATCGTGTTGTACCATCCTTCTTGGGGACCAGGACAACAGGAGAGGCCCAAGAACTGTGAGATGGCTGAACAACTCCCAGTCATTTCATCTCCTCCAGTTCGTTCTTTATCATGCCTTGAACAGCCTCTGGAACCCGGTAGGCAGCCTGCTGGATGGGGCGTTGTCCGGGGGTTTCCACATGGTGGCTGGTGAGAGTAGTCTTGCCCGGCTTGGAGGAGAAAGCAGCAGCCCTCGGCCTTAGTACGGCGAAAATATCGTCCTTTTGTATATCTGATAAATGGGAGCCCAGGGGCACTTGTTCCAGTGATCCTCCTGCTTGGGCGACCTGGAGAAGATCAGGGAGATACTCGTCAGCGGCGGCATCACTAGGGGGTGGCAGACGGCTAGAACAGGCAGAGATTGGTCGTGGTATTCTTTCAGCATGTTAATGTGGACGGTTTTCTGTCGTCGACCACTAGAGTCCAGCGCAATAACGTAGTTAGTGTCATTAATTTTCTTGACAACCTGATAAGGGCCTTCCCACACTGCTTGAAGCTTGTTGGCAGGGGAAGTAGTAATCATGAGCACTTGTTGTCCTTCCATAAATTACCGGGTCCTGGCATTACGGTCATACCAGGTTTTTTGTCTGGACTGGGCCATCCGCTGATGTTCTTTAGCCAAGGTAGCTAGCTGGGTCAGACGGTCTCTGAACTCAAGAACATAGGGAATGATGGGCATTCCGGTATCTGAGATATCTCCCTCCAAATGTTCTTTCAGAAGAGTGAGAGGCCCACGGACCTTCCGGCTAAACAGTAGTTCGAAGGGAGAGAACCCTATGGACTCTTGGGGAACCTCCTGATAGGAGAAGAGGAGATGTGGCAGGTATTTTTCCCAGTCTTTTTCAACGTCAGCAAAAGCCCTCAGCATATTTTTTAGGGTTCCATTAAAGCGTTCACATAGTCCGTTGGTTTGCATGTGGTATGGGGTGGTGCGAATGGCTCGAACACCACAGGTATGCCATAGGGACTGGACCAGATCTGACATGAACTGAGTGCCTTGATCTGATAATATTTCACTAGGAAACCCTACCCGGGTAAAGATGATAACAAGTGCCTCGGCTACCTTTACTGCTGTAATACTGGACAGGGCCACAGCTTCAGGATACCGAGTGGCATAGTCCACCACTGTCAGGATATATTTTTTCCCCCGACCGGCAGGGGTGGGCCAGAGGACCTATGATGTCGACAGCTACACGTTGAAATGGTTCTTCAATTATGGGCAGGGATTGCAGGGGTACCTTATGTTGAGCTCCTGGATGCCGCATTCGCTGGCAAACATTGCAGGTGCGGCAATAATGGGCTACCCGCTGCGAGAGGCCAGGCCAGTAAACACTTTGGGTGAGTCTCTTTTCAGTCCTTTTCCTCTCTTGATGCCCAGCCAAGGGGATGTCATGGGTCAGTTGGACTAGTTGTGCCCTGTACTTCAGAGGGACAATGAGTTGCCTGGTCGTTGTGTCAGGGTTGCCCTTGTCACTGCCTTTTGTTACACGATAATACAGTCCGTTTTCTCGAGTGAAGGCATCCCCATTATCTCCCACGTGCACAGTATCTGCCCTTAACCTAAGGACTGCTAAGGTAGTGTCACCCTCTATTTCTCTTCTAAACTCATCTCTATCCCAAGGCTCTCCCAATGTAGTAGCAGGGAACGTATTGCTTACCAACTCTGATGCGGTTCGTGGTGGTTGCTCCCCGGTGAGGTCCGGATGTCGTAGTTCTTGAAGGGCCTGTAGTCGGGTGACTGCTCCCACAAATTGGCACTGTAACTCCCCAAGCTCGCTGTATATATTTGCGGGCACCCCCCCCGCCAGGACAGTGAGAATTCCCAGGCCCTGGTGAATTGCCTCAGGTCGAAACACACGGGGGACAGCGATAGTCAGGAATGCCCCCGTGTCTCTAAATCCTGACACTTTGTATCCATCAATTAAGACATCCTGCGGGTGGCATTGCCGTTGCTCTGGGTAGCTAAAGGACAAAGGCCGTAGTCCGTACACTCCAGGAGGGGTATCTATGGTGCCGTGGTTGGTGGTCCACTCTGGTGGGGGTGGTGTTAGCTCTTCCTCAGGCGGGATGGAGTGCACAAGATGCACTGGATGAGGTGGGGCTGCGTGGGGCTCACTCCGAATCCTTGAGGGACAGCCGGATTGCAAATGCCCAGGTTGCCCACACCCATAACATCTCCTATCTGTGATACCCCCACGTCGTGGTCGGAACTGTTGGGGCCCAGGATTGTGAGGCGTGATTGTCATTGGCCTGCGACTAGGTTGAAGGGCAGATATAATCGGGGGGGGCCGGGGCGCAGGAGCAGGCTGTGGTTTATTGTCCAGAAGCCCCCTCCATTGCGGTCCGATAGTAAGGGCTTCATCGGCCAGGGCTGCAGCTCTATCCACAGTACGCGGCGTGCGCTCCCGGACCCATTCCCGTACTTATGCGGGGCACTTGGCAAGAAATTGTTCTATAAGGAACGCCTGTATAACATCTTCCACAGTACAGGTGTTTTCTGCTTCCAGCCATCTGGGCATGCCTGGGACATCTTATGTGAATACATCCTAAACGATCCCCCCATGGTGCATGGTAGGTCTCGGAACTTGGCCCTATATGAGTCTGGGATGATAGCATGATAATCCAGGATAGTCCGCTTTACAATGTTATAATCCCGATTCCGCTGTGAGTCGATGGTTCGGTAAGCCTTCCCCACGCTACCATTCAGGAGTCCCCCTAACAAATGCATCCAGCCAGAGTGGGGCACCTCTATCACAGCACACTGCTGCTCAAAGTCCTTGAAGAACCCCTCCACATCTTCGGAAGCGTCATCAAATGGCTTAAAGTCTGTCCGGGTGATCCGTACAGGCTCCCGGGTCATTGGGTTTACACTCCACATTGCATTACTCCCTCTTTCAAGCTCCATTGCTTCTTGTCTCTGCTGTGCCCGGCGGGCAGCCTCCTCCTTATACTCCTGAGAGACGTCTGGGCCCAGAACCACCATCTCTTCTTTGTATCACACCAACACTGGCTTTTTGGGGTGGGGATCCCTGTCTCCAGTGCTTGTCCTTCAGACATCTGGGAGGAGGTGGCCTGGCTAGCACCCACCAGTAGGTCAATTAAGGCTCCTTTAGTCAGTCCCTGGTAGTTCAGGCCCAAGTCGCTGGCTCTCTCCTGTAAACTGGATACAGTCCAATTTCTGTACTCACTCCGTGGGTGGTTCTCCATTGGGTTACACTCTGTTGATCCCACTGCTGCCACCAGTTGTCACGGGGTCCTTCTCCGGTATCACACCATCAACAGAGCAAGAGAAGTGCGAACAATCCCAAGACCTTTATTGTAGGCAAAACTAACAGGTCCATAAACAAACCACCACACTGAAGATACAATAGTCCAGAACACGAATGCAGTTCAGTAACAGGATAAATGTCCCATGAGATGAGTCCAATAATCCAGACGACAGAGAATAATCCAAAGAAACCAATCCTTCTTTCTGTCTGACGTGCTGTGTCTGTACACCATCCTCTCCACACACGATCAGACTTCCCCCTCTCTGTCTTCCTCAGACCCCCTCCTTATCTCCCGGGGTAGTCAGACCGGTTTGATGGCTTTCAGGCCTGACCTGGGAAAGGCCATTATTTCCTATATGGGGCCCATTATACTGTATGGAGGATTATTGTGGTCCATTATTCTTCATGGAGCCCTATATGGGGCCCATTATACTGTATGGAGCCTTATATTGGGCCCATTGTACTGTACTGATCATTATATGGGGCCTATTATACTGTATGGAACATTATATGGGGCCATTGTACTGTGTTATGAATTGGTAGCTGAGGAGGACAGGAGCAAAAAACAGCCAAGGCAGCCGAACACCTGAGAGGTTGGGAACTAATGAGTTGCAGATCCCTAAGCTAACCGCACAACTAGAAGCAGCCGTGGGACGTACCTTTGGTGACCTAGACGCCTCAGCACAGCCAGAGAGTTAGCTACACCTTAAGATAGAAACAGGAAAGCTAACTGCCCTGGAGTAGAGCCCCAAAGGAATAGGTAGCCCCCACACATATAATGGCGGTTAGACAAGACGAAATACAAATGCAGGCAGAAAATAGAGTGAGCAAATGCTGGGCCAAACACTGCCTAGATAGGACAGGACAGAATACTATCTGCAACCCAGCAAAACCCTAGAAAAATTTCCAACACTTCTGATTTCAAAAATGCTGAGATCACACGATCTCGCCACCCGCTAAATCAGATCTCTGGTGTGACCAAGCGGCTAACCCGCAGCCACTCAAATAGCAGGGACAGAGCAATGGAACAAATAAACAGTGGCTACTGAAAAACAGAGAGTAGCACAGGCCCCTGGAGGGGAACCCAGCTAACCTCCCACAAAAGTGCAGACAAAAAAAATGGAAATAGCAAACACGATAGAAACAAGCAGAAGATATCTTATCTGAAAGTAGCAGATGAAAGCAAGACATCAGCTGACTTCCAAATGAACCAGGAAACAACAATTGATCACCGGCGAGGATCATGGGAAGGCAGCTCACTTATATCAGCCCAGTCCGTCTCTCCTGATTGCGAGTCATCGCTCGCAGGTGATGGACTTCTACTATTCAACACTGGTTCAATACCCTCAGCAACCACCAGAGGGAGCCCCAACTCAGAAGTAATTTCCAACATGCTCACAACAGTACCCCCCCTTGAGGAGGGGTCACCGAACCCTCACCTGCGCCACCAGGCCGATCAGGATGAGCTCGGTGATAGGCACGAATGTTGTGAACGTGTTGGAGACATTTTTTGAGCTGAGGCTCCCTCTGGTGGTTGCTGACGGTACTGAGGCTATATCGAATGACAGGGCCTCCTCACCTGCCAGTGCCGACTGGCAATCAGGAGTCACTAACTGGGCTGATATAAGGGAGCTACCTTCCCATGATCCTCGCCGGTGATCAATTGTTGTTTCCTGGTTCATTTGGAAGTCTGCTGGTGTCTTGCCTTCGTCTGCAACCTTCAGATAAGATATTTTCTGCTTGTTTCTATTGTGTTTGCTATTTCCATTTTGGTCTGCACCTTTGTGGACGTTAGCCGGGTCCCTTCCTGGGGCCTGTGCTACTCTCTGTTTTTCAGTAGCCACTGTTATTTGTTCAATTGCTCTTTCCCTGCTTTTTGAGTGGCTACGGGTTAGCCTTGTTCACACTGAGATCTGATTTAGTGGGTGGCGAGATCGTGTCATCTCAGCATTTTTTAAATCAGAAGTGTTGGAAGTTTTGCTAGGGTTTTGCTGGGTTGCAGATAGTATTCTGTCCTGTACTATTTAGGCAGTTTTTGGCCCCAGCGTTTGCTCACTCTATTTTCTGCCTGTGTTTGTGTTTCGTCTTGTCTAACCGCCATTATATGTTTGGTGGCTGCCGATTCCTTTGGGGCTCTACTCCGGGGCAGTTAGCTTTCATGTTTCTATCTTTAGGTGTAGCTAGCTCTCCGGCTGTGCTGAGGCGTCTAGGACCACCGTAGGTACGCTCCACGGCTGCTTCTAGTTGTGCGGTTAGTTTAGGGATCTGCAACCCATTAGTTTCCAACCTCTCAGGCGTTCGGCTGCCTTGCTGTTTTGCTCCTGTCCTCCTCAGTTACCAAAGCAAACACCCAAGAATTGTCCTCCTGACCATAACCTTTCCACTTAACCAAGTACTGGAGTCTCCGTCTAGCCAAACGAGAATCCAATATCTTCTACACTTCATACTCCAGATTGCCCTCAACCAAAACAGGCTCAGGAGGCGCAGCCATAGGAACCACTGGCTTGACAAACCTTTTCAATAAAGATTTGTGGAAGACGTTATGAATCTTAAACGTCCCCGGAAGAGCCAAACGAAAAGAAACTGGATTAAGGACTTCCAAGATCCTATAAGGTCCAATGAACCTTGGCTTAAACTTTGGAGACGCAACCTTCATAGGGATATTCTTTGAGGACAACCAAACCAAGTCATCCACTTTAAACCGAGGACCACTAGTCCTATGCCGGTTGGCAAACCGCTGGGCCCTCTCCTGAGAGAGAGACAATTTATCCACTACTTGATCCCAAATCTGCTGCATTCTCTCCACAACAGAGTCAACACCCGGACAGACAGAAGCCTCCGCCTGTCCCGAAGAAAATCGAGGGTGAAACCCAAAACTGCAGAAAAATGGAGACATCAAGGTGGCAGAGCTAGCCCTATTATTAAGAACAAACTCAGCCAAAGGCAAAAAAGAGATCCAGTCATCTTTATCAGCAGACACAAAACATCTCAAATAAGTCTCCAAGGTCTGGTTTGTTCTCTCGGTTTGTCCATTGGTCTGAGGATGAAAAGCAGAGGAGAAAGATAATTGAACACCTAGTTTAGAACAAAATGTCCTCCAAAATCTGGAAACAAACTGGACTCCTCTGTCAGACACAATGTTCTCCGGAATGCCATGTAACCGAACCACGTGCTGAAGGAACAAAGGCACCAATTCGGAGGAGGAAGGCAACTTAGGTAATGGCACAAGATGTATCATCTTGGAAAACCTATCACAGATTACCCAGATAACGGTCATTCTCTGAGAAACAGGGAGGTCGGAAATAAAATCCATAAAGATATGGGTCCATGGCCTCTTGGGCACAGGTAATGGCATTAACAAACCACTAGAGCGAGAGCAAGGCTTGGAGCAAGAGCAAGTCCCACAGGACTGCACAAATTCCCTGACGTCACGAGACAAAGTATGCCACCAAAAGGACCGACTCACCAAATCTCTAGTACCAAAAATACCGGGATGACCAGCCAACGTGGAACAATGAATCTCAGACATCACACTCTTCTTCCACTGGTCTGGGACAAACAATTTCCCAATAGGGCAGCGCTCAGGTTTATCCTCCTGACACCCTTCCAAGGCCAGTCTCAAATTGGGCGAGATGGCGGAAAGAACTACACCCTCTTTCAAAATAACAGTAGAATCAGATAACTCAGGAGAGTCCGCAAAGAAACTCCTCGAGAGGGCATCCGCCTTAACATTCTTAGTGCCAGGAAGAAAAGAAACCACAAAATTAAAACGTGTGAAAAACAAGGCCCACCTGGCCTGTCAGGGATTAAGTCGCTTGGCTGATTCGAGATAAACCAGATTCTTATGGCCCGTGAGGACCACCACCTGATGTTTGGCTCCCTCCAGCCAATGTCTCCACTCTTCAAAGGCCCACTTCATGGCCAATAACTCCCGATTACGCACGTCATAATTACGTTCAGTTGGAGAAAATTTTCGAGAGAAAAAGGCACAAGGGTTACTCTTAGAGGTCTCTGGATCTCTTTGGGACAAAACGGCACCTGCCCCAATTTCAGAGGCATCAACCTCCACCTGAAACGGTAGAGATACATCAGGCTGCCGTAGAACAGGAGCAGAAGGAATCTCTGCTTAATTCCTAAACGCAGAGACTGCCTCAGGAAAGGCCAATCACCAATCAGAACCTTTTTGGTCAATCGTCAATGGTTAACAATACTGGAAATTACCAATAAATTTAGATAAATTGGCAAACAAAAATCTCTGAAGAGCCTTAGAAGTAGTTGACCCAATACAGATGCCTGACCTTGACGGGTATTTCAATAATCAAGGAACAAAATGATCCAGACATGAGACTTCTGTACCCAAAGACACTTTGATCCCTTCACATACAGTGCATTTCTCCCAAAATCTGGAACACAGTCCGATACATGTTCACGTTGAGGTCCAGTCGTTGGAAAAAATCAAAACATCCATACAACAATCAGAAATTTATCACAAACCCTGAATATCCATCATGGGTTGACGAGGGGAGAATTAGTGAGCCAAAGGGCATCACTAGTACCAAATGCCCCTTTGGGGATTAAACACTGTTCCATTCAGTCCGTGCTTGCGATAGGGTTATACGCCCCTGAGGTCAAGTTGTAACCATTTAGCACTTTTCACCTGAAAACAGGTCAGAAATAAAGGATAAGGATATTGATACTTCACAGTGATCTATTCAGAGACGATTATCAATACACGGCCTCAATTGACATCTTTTTGGCCAAAAATAAACGGCACCAAGGTAAGAGAGGGTTATATACCTTCTCCATGATCCTTGATATAAGATCGCATAGCATGTGTTCAGGTACAGACAAGTTAAAATGGCGACCTTAGGAAATTTACCCAGGCATAATTCAATGCGCAATCGTACACCTGTGAGGGAAAGATGAGATTTACTTTCACTAAATACATCTGAAAAATCGTCAAAAAGTCAGGACATCCTAATTTGAAGGCAAAAAACAGGTGTCGTCATTAACTACATTGGTATCCCCAACTGTCACACAGATTTCAATCCAAACAGGTTATGAGACTGTACCAAGGGAAACTAGTACAATAATGTCATGCAGATTTACAGACAGAAATTTGCAACTCTCTGATGATCTGGTTAACCTCATTATCACTGAGTAAAAACTGGGGTTTATTCTCGCCAAAGGGTGGAATCAATGCCAGTAGGGGAATAGACTCCAGGGTATCATGGGAAACCACAACGTTTGCAAAGTCAAAACCCATAGGTTAATAGCTGTCGTGAATCAACATAAGCTGAGCAGAAAATGTGGACAGGGACAAATCAGGTAACAATAACAGAATTTAGTCTGACACTACCCAGAACTTAGCGTGCAAAACGTCCCCGCTTACGGCGACTGAATAGCATGAGAGGCCATCACCACAGTAGAAACAACCCATTGCGCTTTCACAACTCATTGCGCTGAGCCCAGAGTCATCTATCAACTGCATGGGCTCAGAAGCTGGTCACAAGGAAACCTCTCTAGATACCTCTGCACTACGCAAGTTGTAATTTGAATAGCCAATACATAGATCATTGAGACCAGGGAGAGGAATCCACCATAACATCCTTACATTCTCTGACAGCCCCTTCCGAAAAAGGGCTGCCAAAGCCTCATCATTCCATTGGTCAGGACGTGCCCACTTGGAATTTCTGAAGTGCACTAGGTCTTCAAGCTGATTTAATGCCAAACTAGTTTTTTCAGCTTGATCATGACTTTAGTTCATGTACAATACTCCCAGAGACAGAAAAATGCATCATTTCATTCATAACAGGATCCCCGTTGTCAGGGAAAAAGCCCATCCTGAGGATCGCCACCAGGAGAGAGTGACATTTGAACTGCTGTGCCTGCGTTACCTGAGGACTAGGCTTACAAGAAACACTTAAGTTATTTTGAAATTCAGAAATTTACCGATCCCCAAAAACAATCTGGCTGGGAATCCTAGGTTCCACAACTGGCAACAGCAAGATAGGTAGCAATACTTCGAACCTCAGTGGCAAGTATCCACACGGCAGACAATCTGTGCAAATTCCATTGAGAGAAAAAAAAACTTCCTCAGTACCCAGAGAAAAAGAGGGAAAATGCAACAGACAGAAAAAAAATAAAATCTCTGAAACTCTGACAACTTTTTTTCTTTCCACACTATTTTGCCTTCTGTGAGTACCAATAATATTCAGTACGGGCTGGTGATACTTATATGTTTCGGTAGCTGAGGAGGACAGGAACAACAGCAGGGCAGCTGAACACCTGAGATGTTGGGAACTGATGGGTTGCAGATTCCTAAACTAACGACACAACTAGAGGTAGCCGTGGAGCGTTCCTACGTTGATCCTAGACGCCTCGTCACAGCCTGAGAGATAACTACACCTAAAGGCAGAAAGATGAAAGCTATCTGCCCCGGAGCAGATCCCCAAAGAAAATAGGAAGCCCCCAAACATATAATGGCGGTTAGACAAGATGAAAATACAAACATAGGCAGAAAATAGACTGAGCAAACGCTGGGGCCACAAGCTGACTAAATAGGATAGGACAGGAGAGATTACTTTCTGCAACCCAGAAAACCATACAAAAATCCAACAATTCTGATTACAAAAATACTGAGATCACACAATCTCGCCACCCACTAAATCAGATCTCAGTGTGAACAAAAACCAAGCCGCACGCTGAAAAAACATGAAAAAGCAAATGAGCAAATAACAGTGGCTGCAGATAAACTGTGAGGAGCTCAGGCCCCAGGAGGGGCCTGACTGACCTCCACAAAAATGCAGAAAACAATGAAAAAAGCAAGCACAAAAAGAAAAGCAAAAAATATCTTATCTGAAAGCAGGAGATGCAGGCAAGACTCCAGCAAACTTCCAAATGAACCAGGAACCACAATTGAGACAAGAACAATTGATCACCGGCAACCATCATGGGAGGGAACCTCCCTTATATCAGACCAGTCAGTGAACCCAGATTACCACTCCTCGCTGAAAGGTTCAGTACTGTCTGTAACCACCAGAGGGAGCCTCTGCTCAGAAACCATCTCTAGCACATTCATAACAGACGAGTGCTAGTCTGTCCAGTGAAGATTGTGAGGACTGGGAATCAGGTGTTACTGACTGGTCTTATATAAGGGAGTCACCTTCCCATCAGGGTTGCCGGTGATCAATTGTTCTGGTCTGAATCCTTTATTCCAGTTTCCCTTGTAGCCTGCTGTTTCGTGTCTGCATCTCCTGCTAACAGATAAGACATTTTCTTCTTTTGTGTTTGTGCTATATTTTTGCATTTTGTCCTGCACTTCTGTGGGGGCCTTCAGGGTCCCCTACGGGGGCTTTGCCCTCTCAGTTTTGTTCAGCCACTGATGTTTGTACTTTTGCTTTTTCCAGTTTTTTCAGTGGCTGCTGTTTTGATTTTGTTACACCAGAGAACTAATTTAGGTGGTAGAGGTCGTGTGATCTCAGGTGTTTTTGAAATTAGTAGAGTTGGTGCTTTTCAGGGTTTTTTGGGATTGCAGTAAGTACCCTTCCTATCCTTTTCTATTTAGTTAGTTTGGGCCCCAGCGTTTGCTCATTCTATTTTCTTTCTGTGTCAGTATTTCATCTTGTCTAACCGCCATTACTTGTTTGGGGGCTTTCTATTATCTTTGGGGTTCTGCTCCGGGGCAGATAGCTTTCCTATTTCTATCTTTAGGTGTAGTTAGTTTCTCAGGCTGTGACGAGGCGTCTAGGACCAACGTAGGAACGCTCCACGGCTGCCTCTAGTTGTGGTGGTTAGTCAGGGTACTGCAATCTCATAGATTCCAACTGCTCTGGTGTATTGCCTTTTTTACCTGCACTCCTCAGCTACCGAAACATAACAGTATCACCGGCCTAAAAATTGAAAATTGTATGGTACTCACAGAAGGGAAAAAATATTGTGAAAGAAAAAAGGTTGTCAGAGTTGTCAGAAATATTTTTCTGTTTGTTGCATTTTTTTTTTTTTTTCCCTCTGTATCTCTGGGTGCTGGGGAGGATCTTTTCTCTCAATGGAGTTTGCACAGTTGTCTGGCCGTGTGGATCAGCTTGCCACTGAGGTTCGGAGTATTGCTATCTATCTTGCTGGGTTGCCTGTTGTGGAACCTAGGATTCCCATGCCAGATTTGTTTTTAGGGGATCGAGCTAAGTTTCAGAATTTCAAAAATAATTGTAAATTGTTTTTTGCCTTAAAATCTAAGTCCTCAGGGAACGCAGCGCAGCAGGTTCAAATTATCATCTCTCTCCTGCGCGGCGATCCTCAGGATTGGGCTTTTTCCCTGATACCTGGGGATCCTGTTTTGAGTGATGTTGATGCATTTTTTCAGGCCTTGGGGTTATTGTACGATGAGCCTAATGTCACTGATCAAGCTGAAAAAGCCTTGTTGGCATTAAATCAGGGGCTTGATGACGCTGAGTTATACTGTCAGAGATTCCGTAGGTGGGCAGTCCTGACCAAATGGAATGACGACGCTTTGGCAGCCCTTTTCCGGAAGGGTCTGTCAGATAATGTAAAGGATGTTATGGTGGGATTCCCTGTCCCTCTGGTCTCAATGATTCTATGTCATTAGCGATTCAAATTGACCGACGTTTGCGTGAGCGGAGAAGTATGCGTGGAATGGTGTTGCCTTGTGAACCAGCTTCTGAACCCATGCAGTGTGATAGAGTGGTGTCTGGGGCACAGCGTCATGAGTTTCGAAAGCGCAATGGGTTATGTTTCTACTGTGGTGATGCCTCTCATGCTATTTCAGTCTGCCCTAAGCGGGGAAGACGTTTTGCACGCTCAGTTGTCTTGGGTAGTGTTCAGACTAAGTTTTTATTAACTGTCACTCTGATATGCTCTCTGTCCTCATTTTCTGCTCAGGCTTTCGTTGATTCTGGAGCAGCTATTAATCTGATGGATTATGATTTTGCTAAACGTTGTGGGTTTCCCTTGATACCCCTACGGAAGTCTATTCCCCTACTGGGGATCGATTCTACCCCTTTGGCTGAGAATAAACCTCAGTTCTCTACTCAGGTTATAATGAGGGTTGAACCTGATCACCAGGGGTGCTGCAAATTTTTGGTTCTGTATAATCTGCATGACATTATCGTGCTGGGTTTTCCTTGGTTACAGTCTCATAATCCTGTTTTGGATTGGAAATCTGTGTCTGTAACCAGTTGGGGCTGCCAATGTGTTAATACCTACACTCCTGTTTTTTCTGCCTCCCCCCAGGCTCAGGATGTTCCTGACTTTTTGATTGATTTTTCTGATGTGTTTTGCGAAAGTAAATCTGCATCCTTGCCTCCCCATAAGAGCTATGACTGCGCTATTGAATTAGTGCCGGGTAGTAAATTCCCTAAAGGTCACCTTTTTAACTTGTCTGTACCTGAACATGACGCTATGCGGTCTTATATCAAGGAATCATTGGAGAAGGGTCATATCAGACCATCCTCTTCACCCTTAGGTGCCGGTTTTTTCTTTGTGGCCAAAAAGGATGGTTCTTTAAGGCCGTGTATTGATTATCGTCTCTTGAACAATATTACTGTGAAATATCAATACCCGTTACCCTTGATTTCTGACCTGTTTTCCAGGGTGAAAAACGCTACTTGGTTTACCAAGCTTGACCTCAGGGGGCGTATAACCTTATTCGCATTAAGCACGGGGATGAATGGAAGACGGCATTCAATACCCCTGAAGGGCATTTTGAGTACCTTGTGATGCCCTTTGGGCTCACTAATGCTCCTTCCGTCTTCCAGTCCTTCATGAATGACATTTTCAGGGATTTTGTGGACAAATTTCTGATTGTTTATTTGGATGATATCTTGATTTTTTCTAATGACTGGGACTCTCATGTGAAACATGTTCGAACTGTATTCCAGATTTTGAGAGAGAATGCTCTGTATGTGAAGGGATCAAAGTGTCTTTTTGGCGTACAGAGGATCTCATTTCTGGGATTCATTTTGTCCCCATCTGTTATTGAAATGGACCCGGTCAAGGTTCAGGCCATCTGTGATTGGGTCCAACCTACTTCATTAACCCCTTCACCCCCAAGGGTGGTTTGCACGTTAATGACTGGGCCAATTTTTACAATTCTGACCACTGTCTCTTTATGAGGTTATAACTCTGGAACGCTTCAACGGATCTTCGCGATTCTGAGATTGTTTTCTCGTGACATATTGTACTTTATGTTAGTGGTAAAATTTCTTCCATATAACTTGCGTTTATTTATGAAAAAAACGCAAATATGGTGAAAATTTGGAAAATTTAGCAATTTTCAAACTTTGAAATTTTATTCCCTTGAAACAGAGAAATATGTCACAGAAAATAGTTAACAAATAACATTTCCCACATGTCTACTTTACATCAGCACAATTTTGGAACCAAAATTTTTTTTTGTTACGAAGTTATAAGGGTTAAAAGTTGACCAGCGATTTCTCATTTTTACATCAAAATGTACAAAGCCATTTTTTTTAGGGACCACCTCATATTTGAAGTCACTTTGAGGGGTGTATATAGCAGAAAATACCCAAAAGTGACACCATTGTAAAAACTACACCCCTCAAGGTATTCAAAACCACATTCAAAAAGTTTATTAACCCTTCAGGTGCTTCACAGGAGCTGAAGCAACGTGGAAGGAAAAAATGAACATTTTACTTTTTAGTCACAAAAATGATCTTTTACAAACATTTTTTTTATATTCACAAGGGAAAAAGGAGAAAATGGACCGATAAAGTTGTTGTGCAATTTCTCCTGAGTACGCCGATACCCAATATGTGAGGAAAAACCACTGTTTGGGCGCACGGCAGGGCTCGGAATGGAAGGAGCGCAGTTTGACTTTTCCAAACCAAAATTGGCTGGAATTGAGAACGGACGCCATGTCGCGTTTGGAGAGGCCTTGATATGCCTAAACAGTGGAAACCCGCCACATGTGACCCCATTTTGGAAACTAGACCCCCTAAGGAACTTATCTAGATGTGTGGTGAGCACTTTGAACCCCCAAGTGCTTCACGCAAGTTTATAATGTAGAGTCGTGAAAAAAAAAAAATCATATTTTTCAACAAGCATGATGTTTTAGTCCCCAATTTTTTATTTTCCCAAGGGTAAGAGGAGAAATTGGACCACAAAAGTTGTTGTCCAACTTGTCCTGAGTACGCTGATACCCCATATGTGGGGGGGAACCACTGTTTGGGCGCACGGAAGGGCTCGAAAGGGAAGGAGCGCCGTTTGACTTTTCCAAACCAAAATTGGCTGGAATTGTGAACGAACGCCATGTCGCGTTTGGAGGGCCCCTGATGTGCCTAAACAGTGGAAACCCCCCACATGTGACCCCATTTTGGAAACTAGACCCCCTAAGGAACTTATCTAGATGTGTGGTGAGCACTTTAAACCCCCAAGTGCTTCACGCAAGTTTGTAATGTAGAGCCGTGAAGAAAAAAAATCATATTTTTTCCACAAGCATGATGTTTTAGTCCCCAAATTTTTATTTTCCCAAGGGTAAGAGGAGAAATTGGACCACAAAAGTTGTTGTCCAACTTGTCCTGAGTACGCTGATACCCCATATGTGGGGGGAACCACTGTTTGGGCGCACGGCAGGGCTTGAAAGGGAAGGAGCGCGGTTTGACTTTTCCAAACCAAAATTGGCTGGAATTGGGAACGAACGCCATGTCGCGTTTGGAGGGCCCCTGATGTGCCTAAACAGTGGAAACCCCCCACATGTGACCCCATTTTGGAAACTAGACCCCCTAAGGAACTTACCTAGATGTGTGGTGAGCACTTTGAACCCCCAAGTGCTTCACGCAAGTTTGTAATGTAGAGCCGTGAAGAAAAAAAATCATATTTTTTCCACAAGCATGATGTTTTAGTCCCCAATTTTTTATTTTCCCAAGGGTAAGAGGAGAAATTGGACCACAAAAGTTGTTGTCCAACTTGTCCTGAGTACGCTGATACCCCATATGTGGGGGGGAACCACTGTTTGGGCGCACGGCAGGGCTCGAAAGGGAAGGAGCGCCGTTTGACTTTTCCAAACCAAAATTGGCTGGAATTGGGAACGAACGCCATGTCGCGTTTGGAGGGCCCCTGATGTGCCTAAACAGTGGAAACCCCCCACATGTGACCCCATTTTGGAAACTAGACCCCCTAAGGAACTTATCTAGGTGTGTGGTGAGCACTTTGAACCCCCAAGTGCTTCACGCAAGTTTGTAATGTAGAGCCGTGAAGAAAAAAAATCATATTTTTTCCACAAGCATGACGTTTTAGTCCCCAATTTTTTATTTTCCCAAGGGTAAGAGGAGAAATTGGACCACAAAAGTTGCTGTCCAATTTGTCTGAGTACGCTGATACCCCATATGTGGGGGGGAACCACTGTTTGGGCGCACGGCAGGGCTCGAAATGGAAGGAGCGCCGTTTGACTTTTCCAAACCAAAATTGGCTGGAATTGGGAACGAACGCCATGTCGCGTTTGGAGGGCCCCTGATGTGCCTAAACAGTGGAAACCCCCCACATGTGACCCCATTTTAGAAACTAGACCCCCTAAGGAACTTATCTAGGTGTGTGGTGAGCACTTTGAACCCCCAAGTGCTTCACGCAAGTTTGTAATGTAGAGCCGTGAAGAAAAAAAATCATATTTTTTCCACAAGCATGATGTTTTAGTCCCCAATTTTTTATTTTCCCAAGGGTAAGAGGAGAAATTGGACCACAAAAGTTGTTGTCCAACTTGTCCTGAGTACGCTGATACCCCATATGTGGGGGGGAACCACTGTTTGGGCGCACGGCAGGGCTCGAAAGGGAAGGAGCGCCGTTTGACTTTTCCAAACCAAAATTGGCTGGAATTGGGAACGAACGCCATGTCGCGTTTGGAGGGCCCCTGATGTGCCTAAACAGTGGAAACCCCCCACATGTGACCCCATTTTGGAAACTAGACCCCCTAAGGAACTTATCTAGGAGTGTGGTGAGCACTTTGAACCCCCAAGTGTTTCACTAAAGTTTATAATGCCCTGGCGTGAAAAAAAAAATATTTTTTTTCCCACAAAAGTGATTTTTTTAGTCCCCAATTTTTTATTTTCCCAAGGGTAACAGGAGAAATTGGACCCCAAAAGTTGTTGTCCAATTTGTCCTGAGTACGCTGATACCCCATATGTTGGGGGGAACCACTGTTTGGGTGCACGGCAGGGCTCGGAAGGGAAGTAGTGACGTTTTGGAATGCAGACTTTGATGGAATGGTCTGCGGGCGTCATGTTCCGTTAGCAGAGCCCCTGATGTGCCTAAACAGTGGAAACCCCCCACAAGTGACCCCATTTTGGAAACTAGACCCCCTAAGGAACTTATCTAGGTGTGTGGTGAGTACTTTGAACCCCCAAGTGTTTCACTAAAGTTTATAATGCCCTGGCGTGAAAAAAAAAATATTTTTTTTCCCACAAAAGTGATTTTTTAGTCCCCAATTTTTTATTTTCCCAAGGGTAACAGGAGAAATTGGACCCAAAAGTTGTTGTCCAATTTGTCCTGAGTACGCTGATACCCCATATGTTGGGGGGAACCACTGTTTGGGTGCACGGCAGGGCTCGGAAGGGAAGTAGTGACGTTTTGGAATGCAGACTTTGATGGAATGGTCTGCGGGCGTCATGTTCCGTTAGCAGAGCCCCTGATGTGCCTAAACAGTGGAAACCCCCACAAGTGACCCCATTTTGGAAACTAGACCCCCTAAGGAACTTATCTAGGTGTGTGGTGAGTACTTTGAACCCCAAAGTGTTTCACTAAAGTTTATAATGCCCTGTGTGAAAAAAAAAAATTTTTGTTTTCCACAAAAGTGATTTTTTTAGTCCCCAATTTTTTATTTTCCCAAGGGTAACAGGAGAAATTGGACCCAAAAGTTGTTGTCCAATTTGTCCTGAGTACGCCGATACCCATATGTTGGGGGAACCACTGTTTGGGCGCACGGCAGGGCTCAGAAGGGAAGTAGTGACGTTTTGGAATGCAGACTTTGATGGAATGGTCTGCGGGCGTCATGTTCCGTTAGCAGAGCCCCTGATGTGCCTAAACAGTGGAAACCCCCCACAAGTGACCCCATTTTGGAAACTAGACCCCCTAAGGAACTTATCTAGGTGTGTGGTGAGCACTTTGAACCCCATGTGTTTCACTAAAGTTTATAATGCCTGGCGTGAAAAAAAAAATATTTTTTTTTTCCCACAAAAGTGATTTTTTTAGTCCCCAATTTTTTATTTTCCCAAGGGTAACAGGAGAAATTGGACCCCAAAAGTTGTTGTCCAATTTGTCCTGAGAACGCTCGTACCCCACATGTGGGAAAAAAACTGTTTAGGCACACGTCGGGACTCGGAAGGGAAGTAGTGACGTTTTGGAATGCAGACTTTGATGGAATGGTCTGCGGGCGTCATGTTCCATTTGCAGAGCCCCTGATGTGCCTAAACAGGAAAAAAAAACCCACAAGTGACATAATTTTAGAAATTAGACCCCCAAGAAGCTTCTCTAGATGTGCCCCCCTTCTGGAACTAATCTTTCCTGTAAAGTAAATTAGTAGTGCATGGAGGTGTGGTACAATTTGAAGCAATCCTTCATACACAGGCCAGGTTTTTCGGGGCAGGTGTCGCACTGATAAATGGTGTCCTTGCGTATTCCCCTTTTGTAACACACTCGGCACCTTTTTTGCGACTTACCTTTTTTTGCAGTTTGCGGGACCTCCCCCGGGAAATGCTGACCTGGTACAATACAAGCACCTTCAGTTCCGGAAGTACTGGGGCCTCTCCTTCCTGAGCCCCAAACATCAGGGCCTTAATCACTACCTCCTGGAACTGAAGGTACGACGTATTGGTATGGCGTGCACATCGTGACAGCAGGAAAGCGTTGAGCATTGCCATTTGGACGATGTGCACGGACAGCTTCTTGTACCACACCTTGGCCTTTCTCAAAGCACTGTATGGTTGGAGGAGTTGATCAGAGAGATCAACACCCCCCATGTATTTGTTGTACCCAAGTACACAGTCCGGTTTGCGGACCTGTGTAGAGGTACCCCGTACAGTGCTGAGGGCGCTGCCATCACCGTGTATGGTGGTCAAGAGAAGGACATCCCTCTTGTCCTTGTACTTGACCACCAGAAGGTGGTCGCTACATTGGGCTCTGCTCTCACCCTTTCTGAGCATCTGCCCAAGCAGCGTCTTCGGGAGGCCCTTCTGATTTTTGCGGACGGTACCGCAGGCTGCGGTACCACGCGCAAAGAGGGATTTGTGGAGTGGGATGCTGGTATAAAAGTTATCGGTGTAGAGGTGATAACCTTTATCCAGCAGTGGGTGAACCAAATCCCACACAATTTTCCCACTCACTCCCAGGACAGGAGGACACTCAGGGGGTTCAATCCTGGTGTCCTTTCCTTCGTAAACTCTAAAACGGTGAGTGTACCCTGAGGTACTCTCACACAGTTTGTAGAGTTTGATTCCGTACCTTGCCCTCTTGTTGGGCAGGTACTGACGGAATCCGAGCCGTCCCTTAAAATGAACCAAGGACTCATCCACGCAAATGTCCCTTTTGGGCACGTACACTTCAGCAAACTTTTTGTTGAAGTGTTCGATGACCGGCCGAACTTTGAACAGACGGTCAAAGTTTGGGTCATCTCGTGCGGGACACTGTGCATTATCGTTATAATGTAAGAATTTCTGGATGGCCTCAAAACGCGTCCGGGCCATGACCATTCAGAACACTGGAGCGTTATATAAAATATCAACACTCCAATATTGCCGAAGTTCTGGCTTCTTCAAGATCCCCGTGTGAAGGACCAGGCCCCAAAACTGCATCAATTCAACTGCGTCTACAGGAGACCAGTTAGAATATGATGAACGGGGGTTTTGCTCCAAAAATTGACGAGCGTACAAATTTGTTTGCTCCACCATGTGGTTAATAAAATCCTCAGAGAAAAAGACTTTGAAAAAGTCTATTTCTGTGAGGCCAGTGGTGTCAAACCTGATTCCTGATTCTGCCACAAAATCAGGAATCAGTGGCTCGTAATTTTCGGGGGGCGAGGTCCACACGGGATCCGCAGTGGGTTGCGCTGGTTCGGCTTTGGCTTCATCTTCGCCTTCTGGAATGGGGGCAGATGCCTCATCTTCTGTCCTGGGGCGTCTGCGTGGTGGTTCCGCAGGACCCGAGGAGGAAGATGAGGAGGGGGAAGAGGAAGAGGAGGAGGAAGAGGAATCTGAAAAATAAAGAAATGTGGGATCCTCTCCCTCGCTATCAGTGTCGGAGGCAAGAAAAGCGTATGCCTCCTCCAATGAATAGCGCTGTTGGGACAAACGGGACGGGTGGGACTTTTTTTGTAAATGTGGTGCTTGGGTGTACTTTATTGATAACTGTGTATGTGTGGGGGGGGATAGTGCTTGGTGTAAACTATGCTGAAAAGAAAAATCTAAAAGAAAAAAAAAATGGGGAGAAAAAAATGCCTGTGAAAAGAAGTCTAAAACAGCAGGCCCTAGCTCTGATAAGTGAACTGCGTCACTTATCAAAGTTCGGTGGCTGCTAGATGTGGCGCAAGGAGGGGGTGAAAAAAAAAAAAGGGAAAACAGCCGGCACGAGATCTGATAAGTGAACTGCGTCACTTATCAAAATTCGGCGGCTGCTAAATGTGGAAACGGAGGCGGCGCAAAGGCGGGTGAAAAAAAAGGAAAAAAAAAAAAGAAAAGGAAAACAGCCGGTGCGAGCTCTGATAAGTGAACTGTGTCACTTGTCAAAGTTCGGCGGCTGCTAGATGTGGCGCAAAGGGAGTGGCGCAGGGAGGGGGTGAAAAAAAAAAAACAGGAAAACAGCCGGCACAAGATCTGATAAGTGAACTGAGTCACTTATCAAAATTCGGCGGCTGCTAAATGTGGAAACGGAGGCGGCGCAAAGGCGGGTGAAAAAAGAAAAAGGAAAAAAAAGAAAAGGAAAACAGCCGGTGCGAGCTCTGATAAGTGAACTGTGTCACTTGTCAAAGTTCGGCGGCTGCTAAATGTGGAAACGGAGGCGGCGCAAAGGCGGGTGAAAAAAGAAAAAGGAAAAAAAAAAAGAAAAGGTAAACAGCCGGTGCGAGCTCTGATAAGTGAACTGTGTCACTTGTCAAAGTTCGGCGGCTGCTAGATGTGGCGCAAAGGGAGTGGCGCAGGGAGGGGTGAAAAAAAAAAGAAAAGGAAAACAGCCGGCGCGAGCTCTGATAAGTGAACTGTGTCACTTGTCAAAGTTCGGCGGCTGCTAAATGTGGAAACGGAGGCGGCGCAAAGGCGGGTGAAAAAAGAAAAAGGAAAAAAAAAAAAGAAAGGAAAACAGCCGGTGCGAGCTCTGATAAGTGAACTGTGTCACTTGTCAAAGTTCGGCGGCTGCTAGATGTGGCGCAAAGGGAGTGGCGCAGGGAGGAGGTGAAAAAAAAAACAGGAAAACAGCCGGCACGAGATCTGATAAGTGAACTGAGTCACTTATCAAAATTCGGCGGCTGCTAGATGTGGAAACGGAGGCGGCGCAAAGGCGGGTGAAAAAAAAAAAAAAGGAAAACAGCCGGCGCGAGCTCTGATAAGTGAACTGCGTCACTTATCAAAGTTCGCAGGCTGCAGGGTGTGCGCACGGAGGTGGCGCAAAGGGGGCTGAGAGCACGAGTGTTGATCGGTGAAATGCGTCACCAATCAACGCTCGGCGGCTGGGTGTGCGCACGGAGGCGGCGCAAAGGGGGGTGAAAAAAAGGAAACCCGCCGGACGCGAGCTCTGATAAGTGAACTGCGTCATTATCAAAGTTCGCCGGCTGCAGGGTGTGCGCACGGAGGTGGCGCAAAGGGGGCTGAGAGCACGAGTGTTGATCAGTGAAATGCGTCACCAATCAACGCTCGGCGGCTGGGTGTGCGCACGGAGGCGGCGCAAAGAGGGGGTGGAGGAGGTAAAAAGAGGGGGAAGGGGGATGGGGAGGGAGGAAGAGAGCGATCAACACTTACGGTTGTAGTCTCTCTTCTTTTTTCTATCTTCTTTTCTTCTTTCTTCTTTTCTTCTGTCTTCTTTTCTTCTGTCTTCTTTTCTTCTGTCTTCAGCACTACAAGGCCCAGCACAGGAGAGATCTGTTGTATGACCGCTCTGCAGGAATCCTCAGCAAGTGTGAGGACCCCTGCAGAACGGTCACTCACAGGTCAGAGCCAGGTGAGACAGGTCACAGAGCGGTCAATTCGCTTCTGTGACCTGTGATTGGTGGGATCCATCATAACAAGATCCCACCAATCAGAGCTCTCCTGGTTACCCTGGCAACCTGCCCAGGATCGGAGCTCACAGCTCCGATCCTAGGCAGGTCACAGCCAGGGCAGCAGCCAGGTCACCTGCAGGGCACAGCGCGGTCACACAGCGATCAGACCGCTGCTGTGCCCTGTGATTGGCGCGATCGACGATGTCATCGATCGCGCCAATCAGCTCCTGCAGGCCCTACAGGGCCTGTCCTGAGCCTCCACAGCCGGATCGGTGCTTTTACAGCACCGATCCAGCCAGGATCGGTGCTATTACAGCACCGATCCGGCAGGTCAGCAGCAAGGCACAGCGCTCCTGCGCCGCGGCTGTGCCTTGCGATTGGCGCGATCGACGATAACATCGATCGCGCCAATCAGCTCCTGCAGGCCCTGCTAGGCCTGTCCTATGTTCCGGCCTAGGATCGGTGCTTTTATAGCACCGATCCAGCAGGAACCGGCAGGGCACAGCGCGGTAATACCGCTTCTGTGCCCTGCATTGGCGCGATCGATATGATCGGCGATCGCGCCAATCCAGGGGGGTCTGCATAGTGCTAGACCCAGGCCTAGGATCGAGTACATCGGTACTCGATCCTAGCCTGGGATCTCACTGTTTCAGCCCATCTGATTGGCTGAAACAGTGAGAAAGGCTGCGATTGGCTGTTCAGAATTGAACAGCCAATCACAGC
Source organism: Oophaga sylvatica (assembly GCA_033576555.1). Classification (NCBI taxonomy): domain Eukaryota; kingdom Metazoa; phylum Chordata; class Amphibia; order Anura; family Dendrobatidae; genus Oophaga; species Oophaga sylvatica. Next base: position 9,992 of record JARQOD010003407.1, on the reverse strand, counting down.
GATCGGGAGGCCGGAGAGGGGAGGACGCAGCCCGGGATGCCGACGTCATCTTCCTAGAGGTAAGATGGCGTCGGAATTTTAATGCGATCACCGCGACTTTAGTCGCGATGTCGCATTAAAGGGCATGACGTACTATTCCGTCCATGGGAATTAGGTCCAGGGTCACATGGACGGAATAGTACGTCTGATGGCAGAGAGGGGTTAAAGGCTCTTCAGAGATTTTTGGGTTTTGCCAATTTTTATCGTAAATTTATTGGTAATTTCTCGGTTATTGTTAAACCATTAACTGATTTGACCAGAAAGGGTTCTGATGTGGTGAATTGGCCTCCTGAGGCAGTCTCTGCATTTCAGGAACTTAAGCAGAGATTTACTTCTGCTCCTGTTCTACGGCAGCCTGATGTTTCTCTGCCATTTCAGGTGGAGGTTGATGCCTCTGAAATTGGGGCAGGTGCCGTTTTGTCCCAAAAAGATCCAGAGACCTCTAAAAGTAACCCTTGTGCCTTTTTCTCTCGAAAATTTTCTCCTACTGAACGTAATTATGACGTGGGTAATCGGGAGTTATTGGCCATGAAGTGGGCTTTTGAAGAGTGGAGACATTGGCTGGAGGGAGCCAAACATCAGGTGGTGGTCCTTACGGACCATAAGAATCTGGTCTATCTGGAATCTGCCAAGCGACTCAATCCTAGACAGGCCAGGTGGGCCTTGTTTTTCACACGTTTTAATTTTGTAGTTTCCTTTCTTCCTGGCACTAAGAATGTTAAGGCGGATGCCCTCTCGAGGAGTTTCCTTGCGGACTCTCCTGAGTTATCTGATCCTTCTGTTATTTTGAAAGAGGGTGTAGTTCTTTCCGCCATCTCGCCCAATTTGAGACTTGCTCTGGAGGGGTGTCAGGAGGATAGGCCCGAGTGCTGCCCTGTTGGAAAATTGTTTGTCCCGGACCAGTGGAAAAAGAGTGTGATGTCTGAGATTCATTGTTCCGCGTTGGCTGGGCATCCCAGAATTTTTGGTACCAGAGACTTGGTTAGTCGGTCCTTTTGGTGGCCTACCTTGTCTCGTGATGTCAGGGAATTTGTGCAGTCCTGCGGGACTTGCTCTCGCTCCAAGCCTTGCTCTCGCTCTAGTGGTTTGTTGATGCCATTGCCTGTGCCCAAGAGACCATGGACCCATATCTCTATGGATTTCATTTCCGACCTTCCTGTTTCTCAGAGAATGACCACCATCTGGGTAATTTGTGATAGGTTTTCCAAGATGATACATCTTGTGCCATTACCTAAGTTGCCTTCCTCCTCTGAATTGGTGCCGTTGTTCCTTCAGCACGTGGTTCGTTTACACGGCATTCCTGAGAACATTGTGTCTGACAGAGGAGTCCAGTTTGTTTCCAGATTTTGGAGGACTTTTTGTTCTAAACTGGGTGTTCAATTGTCTTTCTCCTCGGCATTTCATCCTCAGACCAATGGTCAAACTGAGAGAACAAACCAGACATTGGAGACTTATCTAAGATGCTTTGTGTCTGCTGATCAGGATGACTGGGTCTCTTTTTTGCCTTTGGCTGAGTTTGCTCTTAATAATAGGGCTAGCTCTGCTACTTTGATGTCTCCGTTTTTCTGTAATTCTGGGTTTTACCCTCGATTTTCTTCAGGACAGACGGAGGCTTCTGTCTGTCCAGGTGTTGACTCTGTTGTGGAGCGTATGCAACAGATTTGGGACCAGGTAGTGGAGAGGTTGTCCCTCTCTCAGGAGAGGGCCCAGCGGTTTGCTAACCGGCATAGGACTGATGGTCCTCGGTTTAAAGTGGGGGACTTGGTCTGGTTGTCCTCAAAGAATATTCCTATGAGAGTAGCATCTCCTAAATTTAAGCCTAGGTTCATTGGACCTTATAAGATCATGGAGATTATTAATCCTGTTTCTTTTCGTTTGCTTCTTCCAGGGACATTTAAGATCCATAACGTGTTCCACAAGTCCTTGTTGAAGAGGTTTGTTGAGCCAGTGGTTCCTGCTGCTGTGCCTCCTGACCCTGTTTTGGTTGAGGGCAATCTGGAGTATGTGGTTGAGAAAATATTAGATTCTCGTTTTTCTAGACGGAAACTCCAGTATTTGGTTAAATGGAGAGGTTATGGTCAGGAAGACAATTCTTGGGTGTTTGCTTCGGACATCCATGCTAGGAGACTTATCCGTGAGTATCATAGAACTCATCCTGACCGACCTGGTTGCTCAAATGAGGGTTCGGTGACCCCTCTCAAGGGGGGGGGTACTGTTGTGAATGGGTTTGAGATGAGTTCTGAGCAGAGGCTCCCTCTGGTGGTTACAAGTGGTGCTAGTCTGTCCAGTGAAGATTGTGAGGACTGGGAATCAGGTGTTACTGACTGGTCTTATAGAAGGGAGTCACCTTCCCATCAGGGTTGCCGGTGATCAATTGTTCTGGTCTGAATCCTTTATTCCAGTTTCCCTTGTAGCCTGCTGTTTCGTGTCTGCATCTCCTGCTAACAGATAAGACATTTTCTTCTTTTGTGTTTGTGCTATATTTTTGCATTTTGTCCTGCACTTCTGTGGGGGCCTTCAGGGTCCCCTCCGGGGGCTTTGCCCTCTCAGTTTTGTTCAGCCACTGATATTTGTACTTTTCTTTTTCCAGTTTTTTCAGTGGCTGCTGTTTTGATTTTGTTACACCAGAGAACTAATTTAGGTGGTAGAGGTCGTGTGATCTCAGGTGTTTTTGAAATTAGTAGAGTTGGTGCTTTTCAGGGTTTTCTGGGATTGCAGTAAGTGCCCTTCCTATACTTTTCTATTTAGTTAGTTTGTGTCATGGGTGCATCGCCACGAAGATTGTCGCGATTGCACATTCTGACTTCTCGCAGCTGAGTTGCTGTTTCTTTGTGTTTGGTAATGAGGGAGTTAATTTTACCTAGCTCTTTGCTAAGACTAGGTCCAGCCTCGCCCGGCTGCTTTTGATTATGTTCTAATTAGCTTCCTTTATATAGCTGCCAGTCTGCTGGTTAGATGCCGGTGAAAGCATTCATACAGACTGCAGATAGGATCGGTTCTGAGAAGACTTAGCTAAGAGCTCTTTTGTTGTTTCTCCTCACCTTGCTTATAGTTTATCTCCTAGACCTTTGGTGTTCCCTCTGTGTTTTAATGTTGTATGCAAGACAGTATTTACTTTATCCCCTGTCTGTCTCGTTTGTCTATACTGTTTGTTAACCTTTACCTGTCCATTCCCTATGGTGGTAATCAGGGTCCTTCTAAGGACTAGATTACAGTGGTCAGGGATTTATAGGAGACAGGGTTTACGCTGGTGGCCTGGACCTCTGTACCATTAACAGTACCTCCAGGTAGAGGGACTAGTCAGGACCCCAGTTTAGGGTCAGCATAGACCCCGGTCCACCTCTAGCCAGAGACAGCGTGAAAAGGATTCAGTATTGACCCACAGGATATTATGTCAGGTAATACTATGCTATATATACATGTTAATGTTACCTATTTATATGTTATATAGAATGTTGTCCCACTTGATAGATTACTGACATTATATATTTATACATCTGCTAGACAGCGTGACATTTTCACCGGCCAAACTATAGATTCTCCCCAGCTACCATGGATCCAGTAGCCCAGCTTGCCCTGCAGTTGCAGAAATTGTCCATGGAGTTTACGGACATTAAGTCCAAGGTTTTGTCCCCCCCGGAGCAAACCAGATCTGAACCTAAGGTTGCTCTCCCGGACAGGTTCACTGGTGGGCGGGACAAATTTTTTACCTTCCGGGAGGCATGTAAATTGTACTTTCGGCTACGGCCTCGGTCATCGGGGAGTGAGGAGCAGAGGGTGGGAATTGTCATCTCGCTCTTACAAGGGGACCCTCAATCCTGGGCTTTCTCTCTTCCTCCGGGCTCCCTGGCCCTCCAGTCAGTAGATCGATTTTTTGCTGCCCTGGGGCTGGTGTATGATGACCCGGATCGGGTCTCCCTTGCTGAAACGAAGTTACGTAGGATACAGCAGGGAGATCGTCCGGCGGAGGAATTTTCTTCTGAGTTCCGTAGATGGGCCACAGATACTCAGTGGAATGACCCAGCTCTTAGGAGCCAGTTTTGTCAAGGGTTATCTGACAAATTAAAAGATGTTTTGGCTCAGTATGATTCTCCTCCGTCACTGGAGGCTGCTATGGCCCTTGCTATTCGTATTGATAGACGGCTTCGGGGGAGGTGCGAGGTAACTCCGCCCCCTGTTATTACTCCACCCACTACTAAAGTCCCTTATATGGAGGTTCCCTGGTCTGTTCTGAGGAACCTATGCAGTTGGGTGGGACATCATTTTGTAGGAGGGAATCGGCGGTGCGCCGCAAGACAAGAAGGTGTTTCTTCTGCGGGAGAGAGGGACATTTTGTTGGGGGGTGTCCCTCCCGTGCCTCATTGAGCAAAAAAGTCACCGAAAAACTGTTAATCCCAGGTTGTGTGGTGGACGACAACCTGGGAGTAGGTATTTCGTCCCCAGGTCCGTCTCAATTTCTCGTGCCTGCGGAGGTGGTGGTTGGTGCGAGAGTTGAGAGGATTTCTGTTCTTCTTGATAGTGGGTCTGGGGCTAATATGGTGGACGCTCGGTTTGCCCAGGTGCAAGGTATGCAACTGAGTGTATTGGCCAAACCGATCCCTATACTTTCTATTGACGCCAGACCTCTCGGTCAAGGTAGCTTTGTACAAGCTGTTCATAACATAGACCTTCGAGTAGGGGCAATACATAAAGAACAGTTGTCTTGTTATGTGTTGGAGGGTCTTCCTACTCCTATTGTGTTGGGACTTCCCTGGTTGGCTAAACATAACCCAGTGATTGATTGGCAATCCAGAAAGATAAGCCAGTGGGGTGAATTTTGCAAGAATAACTGCATGAACACGGTCATCGGTGCGGTCGTGCCTAGGACTTTGCCTCCTTTTCTGGAGGACTTTGGGGAGATGTTCTCAGAGGAGGGGTGTCAAAAGTTACCTCCTCATCGCACGTATGACTGCTCAATAAAATTGCTTCCTGATGCCTTATCTCGTAGTTTCCCAGGGGCCGGAAAGACGGATGACCCGGTTCCTATCCTTCAGGAAGGAGTGGTGGTGTCGGCTGTGTGCTCTGAGCTTGAGGAGGAGGTGTTGGAGGCTCAGGGGGACGCCCCTGTAGGACCTCCAGGGAAACTGTTTGTTCCTAATCAGTTAAGACAAAAAGTTATCGAGGCACATCATAGTTCTGCTTTAGCAGGACATCCAGGGAGTAAAGCAACTGTGGATCTCCTTTCTCGCCGGTTTTGGTGGCCTAACTTAAATAAAGAGGTAATAACTTTTGTCGCGTCCTGTGGAGTTTGTGCTCGCTCTAAGACCCCACATACCCGTCCATCTGGGGTTCCTGAGGAGGAACGATTCTCGTCGTCACTTGCTTCAGTTTGGAGAGGAGTGCTGAATGGTCTGAGTGCTATGGGGAACTGTTTCAAGCGGAGGTCTGATAGGAGGAGAGTGTCTGGTCCAGACCTAGGTGTGAACGATCTGGTGTGGTTGTCTACCAAGAATATAAAACGCAAAGTTCCCTCCTGGAAACTGGGTCCCAGGTTCATCGGTCCATACAGGATCAGTTCTATAATTAATCCTGTGGCATTTCGTCTGGACCTCCCTCCTACGTTTAAAATCCACAATGTGTTCCACAAATCGTTGCTTAAGAGGTACGTGGCACCAGTTATACCGTCACCTCTACCTCCTCCTCCAGTGGTGGTCAATGGTAACTTAGAATTTCAAGTGTTGAAGATCATTGACTCACGTCTGAATCGCCGGTCCCTTCAGTATTTGGTTCATTGGAAGGGATATGGTCCTGAGGAGAGGACGTGGGTCTCTGCGTCTGAGATTAACGCAGATCGATTGGTTCGGACCTTCCACACGACTTACCCGGACAGACCTGGCCCTGAGGGTCCGGAGGCCCCTCGTAGAAGGGGGGGTACTGTCATGGGTGCATCGCCACGAAGATTGTCGCAATTGCACATTCTGACTTCTCGCAGCTGAGTTGCTGTTTCTTTGTGTTTGGTAATGAGGGAGTTAATTTTACCTAGCTCTTTGCTAAGACTAGGTCCAGCCTCGCCCGGCTGCTTTTGATTATGTTCTAATTAGCTTCCTTTATATAGCTGCCAGTCTGCTGGTTAGATGCCGGTGAAAGCATTCATACAGACTGCAGATAGGATCGGTTCTGAGAAGACTTAAGCTAAGAGCTCTTTTGTTGTTTCTCCTCACCTTGCTTATAGTTTATCTCCTAGACCTTTGGTGTTCCCTCTGTGTTTTAATGTTGTATGCAAGACAGTATTTACTTTATCCCCTGTCTGTCTCGTTTGTCTATACTGTTTGTTAACCTTTACCTGTCCATTCCCTATGGTGGTAATCAGGGTCCTTCTAAGGACTAGATTACAGTGGTCAGGGATTTATAGGAGACAGGGTTTACGCTGGTGGCCTGGACCTCTGTACCATTAACAGTACCTCCAGGTAGAGGGACTAGTCAGGACCCCAGTTTAGGGTCAGCATAGACCCCGGTCCACCTCTAGCCAGAGACAGCGTGAAAAGGATTCAGTATTGACCCACAGGATATTATGTCAGGTAATACTATGCTATATATACATGTTAATGTTACCTATTTATATGTTATATAGAATGTTGTCCCACTTGATAGATTACTGACATTATATATTTATACATCTGCTAGACAGCGTGACAGTTTGGCCCCAGCGTTTGCTCATTCTATTTTCTTTCTGTGTCAGTATTTCATCTTGTCTAACCGCCATTACTTGTTTGGGGGCTTTCTATTATCTTTGGGGTTCTGCTCCGGGGCAGATAGCTTTCCTATTTCTATCTTTAGGTGTAGTTAGTTTCTCAGGCTGTGACGAGGCGTCTAGGACCAACGTAGGAACGCTCCACGGCTGCCTCTAGTTGTGGTGGTTAGTCAGGGTACTGCAATCTCATAGATTCCAACTGCTCTGGTGTATTGCCTTTTTTACCTGCACTCCTCAGCTACCGAAACATAACACGAGGCGTCTAGGATCACCGTAGGAACGCTCCACGGCTACTTCTAGTTGTGTGGTTAGTTCAGGTTACTGCAATCCAATAGGTTCAGCCTCTCTGGTGTATTACCACTTTTGCTATTTTTTGCTATTTCTCCTCAGTTACCGTAACATAACAGCCATTATACCATACGGGGGGCTATGTTGGGGCCATTATACCATTTAGAAGGCTATGTAGGGGCCATTATACTATATGGAGGACTAGGAGGGAACGGTTATACTATATGGAGGACTATTTGGGGACTATTTCACGGTTTGCAGGACTATATGGGGTGTTGTGAATATGCTGGAGGCGGCTTCTGAGCTGGGGCTCCCTCCGGTGGTTGCTGATGGTAATGAACTGATTAATGAATGGCCTTTAGCTGGCGCTGAATGATAGGATATAAGTGGCCTGATTTCCCAGCAGCCTTGTCGGTTATCAATTGTTCTTCTGGTCTTGCTTGAAGCACTGCTAGTTTCCTGCTCTCCTTCAGATAAGTGTTTGCTGTTTTTTTTTCTCTGTTTGATTTTCTCTGCTGGTTTGCTGCCTGCAATGGACTGCAGCCTGTCCCCTTTTGGGGGTCTGGCACTGCAATTGTGCTCCGTTTGTGTCTGCACTTTTGCTTTGCTCTTTTGTTACTTTTTATTATTATTATTATTATTGTTTATTTCTATAGCACCATTGATTCCATGGTGCTGTACATGAGAAGGGGTTACATACAAATTACAGGTATCACTTACAGTAAACAAACAATGACAGACTGATACAGAGGGGAGAGGACCCTGCCCTTTCGGGCTTAAGGGTATGCCACACTAAACAATATCGCTAACGGGATCGCTAAAAAAACGTCACTATTTAGCGATCCCGTTAGCGATATTGTTCAGTGCGGCAGCTTCCAGCGACGAGCTTCCTGCTGTGATCTCGCTCGTCGCTGGAATCGTTCTGGACCCTATTTCATCGCTGGCGCTCCCGCTGGGTAAGTATCTTATCGCTGTGTGGCACCTTTTCTTAGCGATTTAGCGGTACTTTTGTACCGCTAAAGTCGTTAAGAAGATCGCTAACGGCGATAGCGTCGTTAACTATATCGCTAAATGCGGCAGCATTTAGCGATATAGAAACAATCCCGCTAGCGATCTCATTAGTATGCAACGCTAACGAGATCGCTAGCGGGATAGCTTAGTGTGGCAGTACCTTTACATTCTACAGGATTGTGAGGCAGGAGACAGCAGGTTGGGGGGTTGCAGCAGTTCCGGTGTTGGTTGAGGCAATATCTCCAGTAGTGGTGAGGAGGCAGCGGGGTCATTGCAGGCTGTAGGCTTTCCTGAAGAGGTGGGTTTTCAGGTTCCGTCTGAAGGATCCGAATGTGTTTGATAGTCGGACGTGTTGGGGCAAAGAATTCCAGAGGATGGGGGATATTCGGGAGAAGTCTTGGAGGCGGTTGGGTGAGGAGCGAATAAGTGTGGAGGAGAGAAGGAGTCTTGGGAGGACCGGAGATTACGTGAGGGAAGATATCGGGAGATTAGTTCAGAGATATAAGGAGGAGACAGATTATAGATGGCCTTGTAGGTCAGTATTAGTAATTTGAACTGGATACGCTGAGGGAATGGGAGCCAGTGAAGAGATTTGCAGAGGGGAGAAGTGGAGTAGTAGCGAGGAGAGAGGTGAATTAGTCGTGCAGCAGAGTTAAGGATGGACTGGAGAGGTGCAGAGGGTGTTAGCAGGGAGGCCAGAGAAAAGGGTGTTGCAGTAGTCGAGGCGGGAGATGATGAGGGCGTGCACAATCATTTTAGTAGATTGAGGGTTGAGGAAAGGACGGATTCTTGAAATATTTTTGAGCTGAAGGCGACAGGAGGTAGAAAGAGCTTGGATGTGCGGTTTGAAGGACAGGGCAGAGTCAAGGGTTACTCCGAGGCAGCGGACTTCTGGTACGGGGGAAAGCGTGATGTCATTAATTGTGATAGATAGGTCAGGTAAGGAAGATCTGTGGGATGGGGGAAAGATTATGAGTTCAGATTTGTCCACATTGAGTTTGAGGAAGCGGGAGGAGAAGAAGGAGGATATGGCTGATAGACACTCCGGGATTCTGGATAGCAGAGAGGTGATGTCTGGGCCAGAGAGGTAGATCTGAGTGTCATCAGCGTAAAGGTGGTACTGGAATCCGTGGGACTTTATGAGTTGCCCCAGGCCAAGTGTATAGATTGAGAAGAGTAGGGGTCCTAGAACAGATCCTTGGGGGACTCCAACGGAGAGAGGGTGGGACGAGGAGGTAGTGTGTGAGTGGGAGACGCTGAATGTGCGGTTGGAAAGGTATGAGGAGATCCAGGATAGGGCGAGGTCTTTGACGCCAAAGGAGGAAAGAATCTGTAGTAGAAGGCAGTGGTCAACTGTGTCAAAAGCAGAGGACAGGTCAAGAAGCAGGAGTATAGAGTATTGTCTGTTCGCTTTGGCTGTAAGTAGGTCATTAGTAATTTTGGTCAGGGCTGTCTCAGTGGAGTGATGGGGGCGGAAACCAGATTGTAGAGTGTCAAAGAGCAAGTTAGAAGAGAAGTGGTAGGAAAGCTCAGCGTGGACATGCAGCTCCAGGAGTTTGGAAGCGAATGGGAGCAGCGATATTGGGCGATAGCTGGACATAGCGGTTGGGTCGAGGTTGGCTTTTTAAGAATAGGCGTGATTGTGGCATGCTTGAAAGCAGAAGGGAAGGTACCGGAAGTTAGTGATAGGTTGAAGAGGTGGGTTAGGGATGGGATAATAGTGGTGGTGAGGTTGGGGAGGAGGTGGGTTGGGATGGGGTCAAGTGCACAGGTTGTGAGGTGCGATTTGGAGAGAAGACAATTAAGCTCCCCTTCAGTTATATTGGAGAGGGAGGTTATGGGGTTGGGGCATTGGTCTGGTATACAAAGTGGTTGAGGTGGTTACTTTTTATTTGCTGAATAGCGTTTTGTTACACCAGAGATC